>MU696845.1:0-52181 GCA_026770625.1 Nicotiana glauca | reverse complement strand
GTTGGGGGGAGGGGGAAGAAGCTTAGCTGTAAGAGAAGGGGGACCAATGATTATGATTGCTTTTTATGTGTGTAATTAATTGAGTAGATTCTTGTAAGACCACTTAAGGTTTGACTCATTGGAATTCTCTTATGTGGTTCCCATGTTTGGTGGTTTGCTTTTTTCCGCTGATGGGGTTCGTTTAATTTTGGTTATTAAATGTTAAGATCACATGGGTATCATAAGTTTTTTTCAATTGAATTCAGGAGAATTTGTGTTGGAGAAAGTAGAAACTGAGTGAAAGGTTGAATAAAGAGAGGTGTGTTGTGGAGTTTGGATCTTGTGATGGCACCTGCTGGGAAGGTTACTGGATTCTACCGTGAGGGAAATGACTGGTATGTTACTCTACATCAACATTTCTTTCTGTGGTATAAAAGAGAACCTATTTTGGTTGTAAATTTATTTTTTTAACCTCTCTTTAGATTAAAAAATACCCAAGTTTTCATTTTTATGGGCTACAATGAAGAATTTTGCATCCAACACTCTAGGGTGATAGGAGAAGGTTTAAATTCCAGCGGAGCAAAAAAAAATAGGTGATTTTTTCCTATTTGCCTAAGGTTTGGTCGGATGAGTTATCCGATACCTGTGCTGGTGGGAGGTAGAAAGTACCTTGTGGAATAGTCGAAGGGACGCACAAGCTAGCCCGGACACTACCATTACAAAAAATGAAGAATTTTGCATCCGGCATAGATATTATTGAAGAGTTGAACTTTATTAAGCTCTTGCTTTTAGGTTAACTTGCGAGTTTGATGATGTGCTTTAGATATTTAGAGGCAATATCAATCTTTATGGTAATATTGTGGGTGGGTGGGGGGGGATGTATCTATTTTATGGCGTGGAGGATGTGTATGTTTTTACCTAATCTATTTGGTTAATGCAAGTTAAACTATTATTTCAGTAGCAGGAGATTCCCTGGCTGGGTTATAGTTCTGATTGGAGTCTCATTCACTTTTCAGCATAAAAAACGTGATAATAGTTTTGATTATAGATTTGGATAAGTTAGAATTATTTAGCTGTTATTTTCTCTTGATTCATAGTTTGATGCCCGTGGCAGGTTTTGCAATGCAAGTTTGGTCAGTGATGTTACCTTGGTAGTGGATGGAGTAAACTTCCACCTTCACAAGGTAGTCATTCTTCTTTAAATCTTTAAAATTGAGGACGTGCAACTTAACCTGTGACTAAAAAGATTGTCTTGTTTTACCTTTTGAGTTGTCCCTAACGTTCTATGTAATCTCTAATTTGAACTGTCAAGGAAAAACTAGCAATTACATCTGGTAGTCCATGCTACTACGAAAGTTATAGGATATGCACTTTCATACTGTTTATGTTATAAACTAATTGAAATGAACTTCCTTTAAAATATTCGCCTACCGAATCCACATTTGCTCTGGACCATCACTTTTTGAACTATAACTAACTATGTTGGTATATTTAATATGGAATAGCCATCATCAAATGAGTTTTGAATATTATGTCTTGGGGAAGGTTCAATGGACATGATAGCAAGACTTGATGGGTTGCTTACAATTAATTCTTGTTTAGTAATAATAATCCTAGCACTGTCATATGATTTAATGGATATGCTTCTTTTAGAATGACGATTTAATTGATATGTTGGAAAGATATAATGGGGCGTGAGAGTAATTCTTGTATAGTAATGATAATCTGTCAAGTGTCATAATCGTCATGGATTATATATTAGTATTATTTCGAACGGGTTGGCATACGGTGTGAATGGTGGAATTATATTTTGCTTAGTCATAACAATTAATACTGTTTGGAAATAATCATTTCTAGCATCTGAAAATATCTGAATTCTCTGATAATTCCTTTTGATATCTGTTAATTGAGAGAAAGAGATACATAAATTGGTCCTTTTTTTAGATAGCTGAGAAAATTTTCTCCTATGAAACTCGGTGTATAATGGGCTCGCCTCTCTATCTTTCTCCACTTAAATACCCAACTTGGTTCACTTGTGTAACCTCCCAAATTAGATAGGTTCAGCTATATGAATCCTTTCAATTCATTCACACTTCAGGAAAAAAGAAGGAAAAACAAAAAGAAAAGATGAATCTTAATTGGATGAATACAGACGAGTCTTGCTCATGAGAATCATTTCCCTAGACTATTTATGCTTGAAGGGCGCTCAATTACAGCAGAGACTGATTATGCTTGTGTGGATAATATCCTGAAACAGTGTTTTACTTCGATGTATCTAGTGACTCTCCGAGGGCTTTTCTAATTGAATTTCAGTATTTCTTCCTTCCTAATTCTTGCTTCTCCCAAGCAGTGGATATTCCACTGACAAAGTCACTAACGAGCTTCACTTTTTCTCACCAATCAGCTAGTTTTTGTTGCAATGATTCAGAAAATTACGGAACTTTGGAGCTGAAATAAACTGGAATGCTAATGTTTGTGGCAACTTAGTTTCATCTAATAGGATTTTTCAGAATTCACAAAGAGATGCAAGCCCTAGTTTAGAACTGATGTGTGTGCAATCAGTGATCTGTAGAAGATGACTATAGTGTCAAGTCTACAAAGTAACTGTACTCTTCTCAAGGGTGATTTTCAATATGCGTGCTTTGATTTTCCCTCTCAATCATTACTAGTTTGTCTTAATGCTGTTTTGTTCTGCATCCTATCATGATCAAGTATTGCTGAATTTATATGGACTCCCTGACTCACCTTTTTAAATCAAATTTAACTTCTCTACACCAAGTCGTGCCTAACAGCCGAAAAATGCTCCGTCTACAGTTTCCACTTATGACAAGATGTGGGAGGATTGCCAAAATACTAGAAGCAGCTCCAGGTCCGCCTGAAGGGAGTTTGCTGACAACTTTAGAAGACTTCCCTGGCGGGAGTGACATATTTCTGGTCGCTGTTAAATTCTGCTACAGTATTCGAGTTGAATATACCCCAAGGAACATAGTAATGATTAATTGTGCAGCAGACTACTTAGAGATGACGGAGGAGTATGGAGAAGATAATTTACTGTTGAAGGCAGATGCTTACTTTCATAAGAATACTATAAGGAATTGGAAAGATTGCATATTGGCTCTCCAAACTTGTGATCCTGTCATTCCAAGAGCAGATAAGCTAGAGATCATTAGTAAATGCTTGAATGCGCTCTCTGTGATGGTCTGCACAGATCCTAGTTTATTTGGATGGCCTATGTTGATGTATGGCAGCTTACAGAGCCCTGGAGGTAGTATATTGTGGAATGGAATTAACACTGGTGCTAGAATCCAAACCACTGAATCTGACTGGTGGTTCGAAGACATCTCATATCTTTCTGTACCATTATTTCAGAGACTAATTCAAACCATGGAAGCCAGAGGTATTAGACATGAAAATTTAGCAGGTGCTATGATGTACTACTGTAGAAAGTACCTTCCGGGACTTGGCCGGTGGCAGAGTGGGCAAAGTGGTAAAACTAGAACAGTTGCTAGTTTCAGTATGACACCCGCTGCCGTTGATCAGAAAGTTCTCCTAGAAAGTGTTGTGAAACTGCTTCCTGAATTGAAGGGAAAATCTTTTTGCCGTTTCTTGTTGGGACTTCTGCGAGTTGCGTTGATTCTTGGTGTGAACCACACATGCCAGGACTCGCTGGAGAGGAGAATAGGAATGCAATTGGACCTAGCGTCCCTTGATGGTTTGCTGATACCTTCCTACTCAGATTCTGATACATTATATCACACTGACTGTGTTGAACGAATGATTCATCATTTTATATCTTCTGAACCTGGGGTCGCCGCAACACCTGCTCCATCTTCATTTGAGATAGGAACATCACCATCATCTCACCCTTTAAGGAGAGTGGCGAAGCTGGTAGACAGCTATATTGCAGAAGTTGCATCTGATGTGAACCTAAAACCTGGAAAAATTCGTTCACTTGCTGAAGCTCTCCCAGAATCTTCAAGATCTCTGCATGATGGGCTATATAGAGCTATAGATATATACTTTAAGGTGTGATTCAGTCGCTGCCTCACTTTGTGCTAATGATGATGTATCTGATTGTTTGTGATTAGTTTATTTACCTGCTAATTTACTGCCACATAATGGTTAGTCCTTTCATTCTATTCCATGGATGGCTGTGTTTTAGTATTTCATTACGTGTCACTAGCATACCTATTGTCTGAAAATGCACTATTCCGATTAAACAGTCTTTCATATCTGAGGACAGAGCTCTAGTCAAAGCAAATTGCATCAAGTAAAGCTTCTTAATCTTTTGTATGCTGACTGATTTTGTAGCTTAGTTTTCTGCTCTCTTTTTTGCTGTTTGTGTAGTCTTAAGACTTATATCTTGTTATTGTGCTTGTTATTTACTTCATTGATGATCTAGAGCTAAATTGATTTCAACTCTGCACTGTGAAACCTTTTAATATTCAAACCTTTCGGAAGTTCTGAACGAAATTCTTAATGGATTAAAATGAAATTGTATAGGCACATCCTTGGCTCTCAGATAAAGAAAAGGAGCAGCTTTGCAACATAATCGACTTTCAGAAGCTCTCTATTGATGCTTGCGCACATGCATCCCAGAATGACAGGTTGCCTCTTCGAGTAGTTCTCCAAGTCCTGTTCTTCGAGCAATTGCAACTGAGAACAGCTCTAGCTGGCTGCCTTCATGTCTTGGATACAGAAAGTGCCCCTGCAGCTCCTCTCACTGTCACTGGCCCCAGTGACGTGGCAGGTCAAGTTGTTCAGAGAGATGGATGGGTGACAGTCGTGCGTGAGAACCAGGGTCTAAAGGTGGACTTAGAAAGGATGAAGTCCAGGGTTGGTGAACTTGAAGAAGAATTCAGCAAAATCAAACAAGAGATGAGAAAGGTCACAAAGTCGCACAGTTACCTCAGTTCCCCACGCTTTCTTGCCCGAAAGATTGGATGCAAGCTGCTTCCCCAATCGTCAGACACTCAACCAGATGTGGTTGAAAGCACTGGTCCAACCCCAAGATCATCCATAGAGCAACCGAGAAACTCAAGACACCGTAAAAGTTCCTCTTTGTTTTGATTTTATGATGAAAAGACTCGGGTTGGACAACAATACAACTGAAGAATGGTCTTCAGAAATATTTATCCATTGCCCAGAAATTTTGGGTTACATGTTTGAAAAGATTCATCCCATGATAATTGGAGGCACAAGCACCTTATATTTCCCTCAGAGAGACCAAATAGAGTTTGTTACATAACATACAACCCTCACGCTTGGACCAAAGAACATACAACCCTCACTCCAATTTTGGAATGGTGAAAGCCTGATCGCAGAAGCTGGTACTCTCTTGTTGAGCATTATGAATCTTATACAAACATAGAACTCAGCTGATACTTAGTAAATATAGGTTCCTTCCTTGGAACAATACGATAGGACTCTGATGTCCAAATTCTCCCTAATACATGTACAGCTTCATGAAGAGCTCTGTAAAGTGACATGATGAAGGTATTCATGTTTTGTTTTTCATAAGTATACAAGTGTATGTGCTAACTGTGGCCATAAAATCGAAGTCCAAACACTTTATTGCGGTGGGACCAATTATTTCCTAAAAGAAGTATGTATCGTGCTTCACGTTCATTATTTTCAATTTGTGGGATCTCTTAAACTTGTTTGCAAATTTGACTTCACTTATTAGATAACAAATTTTTATAATTTCCAACACGAAAGAATATTTCAAAATAAATTGAACAACAGAGCATATTTGCAATGACAAATTAGTGGTAACACATGGTAGTTTTTTTGGAAAAATTAGCTCTCAAATCACGTAAACTGTACTAGTTAAGTCTGGTGCAACAAGCTCCGACTATTTTTGGGGTGCATACTAGGTAACATGCCCACCGTGAAATAGCTCACACATGAGATGTAAACTGTACTAGTCAAGTCCGGTGCAACAAGCTCAGACTATTTTTAGGGTGCATACTAGGTAACATGCCCACCGTGAAATAGCTCACACATGAGATGTAAACTGTACTAGTCAAGTCCGGTGCAACAAGCTCCGACTATTTTTGGAGTGCATACTAGGTAACATGCCCACCGTTAAATAGCTCACACATGAGATGTAAACTGTACTAGTCAAGTCCGGTGCAACAAGCTCCGACTATTCTTCGAGTGGGCACTGATAACCTGTTTACAGTGCAATAGCCCGCAAACTCGGACTAAATAGTAAATTTCATGAGGTAATTAGCACNAAGTTTGGGGGGGGGGGGGGGGGGGGGGGGGTATGTATTCTGCCAATAATGCATAGTATAATTTTTCTATTAGTATAATTCATGCAACACACGTCATGCAGAGAAAGGTCGACATTCGCCACCCCAGTTAATTAGTTCCCCGCGCAATCCGACAACAAACGTCAATATCGAACTTAGGGTTGCAACCTGCAATCACCAACGTTAATGCCATTTCCTCATACGCTGTTCTGTTCCTACTCTGTACTATTACAAAACACTCCATTCATTCCTCTGAAACGTCAAGACATCCGTAATTTCATCAAACAATGGCCCTGCTCCAATCATCACTTTTCCATATATCAAATCTTTCGATACCTCCAAACGATTCCAACTCAAACAACACACTTTTAAGACTCTCAAATTCATTCAAGTTTGTATCTTTAAATCATTCGATTGGGAAAACTGATCAAATTTTCAGAATCAAAGGTACCGGACAAGAGTCTATCATCAGAACAGCTGATGGAGGTGGCGGTGGTAACGGAAAAGGAGTATATCCACCTGAAAACGGCGGTGGCGCCGGCAGTGGAGATGATGGTAATTACGATGAGGAAGAGTTTGGGCCGATTGTGAAGTTCGATGAGGTGATCAAAGAGGCTGAAAAACGAGGGGCGAGTTTGCCTTGTGATATGTTGGAAGCAGCTAAGGCCACAGGGCTTCGGAGTTTGATTCTTAGTCGTTACTTGGATTTGCAGGTACGGAAAATGTAATCTTTGATGCTAAGTGTTTCATTTTTTAATACTCCTTTCATCAGTGGCGAATTTAGAATTTTCCCAAGTATTCAAATTTGGAAGAACTGAAAAAAAAAAAAATCCTGACAAAGGGTATTTAATATGTATTATGTCTAAAACAGTAATATTTTACCTATATACATAGTGCAATTTTTCAACGACTAGTGACCACGTGGCTTCGCCACCTCCTTTCATCCCACATTGTTTGACTGGACACGGAGTTCTAAAAAAAGGAAATACTTTTGAAGCTAGTGACCTAAAACAAGCCATAGATATTTGTATCGCTATAATAATTTCATTAAAGGAAAAATGAGAAGTTTAAAGTTAAATTATTGCTATTTATATAAAGCTAAATGGAAAGATTATCACATAAATTGGGATGAAGACAGACTAAAATGGAAAGATTATCACATAAATTGGATGAAGGGAGTATGTGTGCAGATATATTCATTGCAATTTGAAATGGTATTTGACATTCAATGTTCAGCCGACCCCAACTTGTTTGGGACTGAGGCATTGTTGTTTTTGTATTTAACATTCAGGGTTCAGCTGGGCCGCTGGGATTTTTGATGAGACATTCCTCAATGCTGAGAAATCGAATGCTTGCTGATCCGTCGTTTTTGTTTAAAGTTGGAACAGAGGTAAGTTTGATAATCTGGTAGCTCTATTTTCTCTCTTTTTTTTCAAGAAATAAAAAAACATGGAATGCAGTTATACCTGTAGTTTGTTATGGCTAATCACTAATGTCATGAGGATTTTCATGAATGGTATTATCAGATTGACAATCATGCCACGATTATTTCACTCTTTAAGCTCTGTGATTGTGATATGTGCTTGACTTGCACTTGTATCGTATAGGGTACTAAGTAGCCACTGTGAGGTGACTCAAGTATAAAGCTTGTAATAAGTTTTTATGGAATAGGTTAATTTTTATTAAGTTGTGTGTGAGGTGACTCAAGTATAAAGCTTGTAATAAGTTTTTATGGAATAGGTTATTTTTTATTAAGTTGTGTGGACAATTATTTGACGATGTGAAGAAACTTTATGTAACTGCTAGTCCTCTAGGGACAATAATACATGAGGTGCGAACAAGCAAAAACAGAAAAGAAGTAAGGAAAAAAAGGAAAAAGGAGGAACCAAAGGGCTACACATGCTTGAGGATATTCAAAGAAAAAAATTTGAATCTAAGGAAATATATTGGGTTGTAACTTGGTAATGTAGGTTTTGCCAAATGGATTACTAAACAGTTTCATTGATGGATACATTTTGTGCACCAGTTTCCTTCTCAAACTGTCTTGATTGTTCAAGTGTCTAAACCTGATCTTATAGTGGCAGTTTGTACCTAAACTGGTGTATTGCAGATTGTTATCGACTCCTGTTGTGCAACATTTGCAGAGGTTCAGAAAAGGGGAAAGGATTTCTGGGCAGAATTTGAGTTGTATGCTGCAGATCTTCTGGTTGGAATTGTTGTTGACGTAGCATTGGTAGGCATGTTGGCTCCTTATGTCCGAATAGGCAAGCAGTCTGTTTCAAGCAGTTCTTTTGGACGCTTTCGACATGCTTGTGGAGCTCTCCCTAGCAGGTGACCAATTTATTCTCTGTTTTCTTTGGCTTCCAAGTCATGCAGATTTCCAACTTTTGTACTTTCTGTTCTCATGATTTTTGCGGATGTAGCATAACATCTAGGGCCTACACTAATTGCGTCAGAGTAACAGCTGCCACATTCTTCCAAGAGACAGTTCAGTAGGCTAGATACAGAAAGTAATTCTCTATTCATGAAATTGTTTCCCCTTGTCTAATGATGAAAAACTCTCCTCTCATGCAGCTGCCACATTCTTTCGAGAGAGAGTTCAGTAGGCTAGATACTGAAAGTAATTCTCTGTTCTTGAAATTGTTTCACCTCGTCTAATGCTGAAAAATCTTCTCCCATGCAACTGCCACGCTCTTCCGAGCGATAGTCAGTAGGCAAGACACAGAAAGTAATTCTCTGTTCATGAAAATGTTTCACCTTGTCGAAAGCTTAAAAACTCTCCTCTCATGCAGATGGACCTTGGTCATAACCTATATAAACCTTATCCATATTCTGTGAATTATCTGGAGTTCCTTTTTGTGTTCTCACACATGGGTTCAAATGGAAAAGCAACAATTACAAACCAATGGACACTTCAAGTAAGATGAAATGGACAATCAATACAAGGGTAAAAGCATTCTTGAATCAACCAGTTAAGTTTAGAATGTATATATCTCCTTGTTGTATCCGACTGATTGCTTCTGGTTTATTTTCATCCTTTCCTGTATAAACTTAATTGAAAGGTTTCAAATTTTGGAATGCATTTTGTCATTGGAACACTGAAATTGAGACCGAAGAACCATACGCCCAGTCAATGCAATATAGAAATGCATGCACCTGCGGAGATCTATCAGAAAAGCATATGTTTATCTCTTCCGAGCCGATCAATTATAACACTATCTGTTCAGCAGAGACTTTGATATGTAGGATCTCAACAAGAGTAAAACAACGAAATATGTTCTCTACTTTGGATTCTCACAGTATGTGGCTACTAGGAAGTCAGATGAAGAAAGTTTTGAACTTGATTCAACTACCTACTGTTGGAAAAAGTAATCTGGTTTGAGAATCTCCAGTTGAATTTTGTGTCGTTTATAGGTCCTTTAAGATCTGGTGAATGTAAGAGAGTGGTGATTCTCTCGTAGATCCAGCTTGTGAGCTGTGACAAGATTGAAGATTTTAATGTAGCAGAAGCAGACTACCAACATGATGGGATATAAGACTTTCATTCTAGTTGACTTAAAGGTGAAATCAGGATATATTTATCCAGATATTCTGTCGTCATCAGTGAAGAAGCGTCAACTAAGACTATACCTTTTCAAGATAGTTTTTGAAAACCTATATTTTTAACACTCGAGTTTCTCATACTTCGATCAGAGATTGAGATTGTTTAGCTATTTTTATGTGCCTAAACATTAAAATGTTGCGGGTTAGGCACTGAGGCACGAGCACATACGTTTATTTGCACAGCAACCTCGGTCAAGGGCCAATGTCTCTTCTTGGTTAACCAGGGCTGTGTCTAGGCACCCTTATATCTCAAGTTTTTCTTTTCTCCTTTTTAAGAACATGTATGCTGTTGACCTTCAGAAACTGATTCCTTCCTTTGAGTAAAGTAACTTCTGCTGACCATTAAGATTACTTGGCAAGCTTCACCATTTTAGGACTAAACATGTAACGAAAGGAACCAAGTTTCTTGTGGAAATGGACCTGGCTATTGGTATTACGGCATTCTCCATATAAGGTATTGGCTGCCTTAAGTGCATGCTAGAACTTTGATTTGTGGAAGTTCTCTTGTTCACTTAGCTCAAGACAAATGATTTAGTGCTTCCAGAAGGGTGTGAGATTCTATGTGAAAACTGGGAATGACACAATCAGTGCATCCTCAGTTCTTTGGTTTGTTAGATTTGATGGTCTATCTTCACATAATGACAGCTTCTTACCAACAAAAAAAATAATGGTATGACAGCTGATAATAGCAGTGTTGCTGGTTCTGATTTCTTAATATCCATTTTTGTGCAGCGTTTTTGAAGCTGAGAGGCCAGGGTGTAAATTCACATTACAGGAGCGTATTGCAACATACTTTTACAAGGTATGACATATGATTGAACTTCTTTGCTATCTTTTAGACTACTTTCAGGATATACAGATGATAGATTTTGGATAAGACAATTTGTTTCGACATGAGTCCTTTCCAAAGTCCTGGCTCAACATCTGTTAGTTTGGTTCTGCTTGTTTCGATGTGGTCCAAGTGTTCAGCCATTCGGTAGTGTTAAATTTTAGTGTTATAACCTATTTCCCTTTCATGACTGCCAGGGATTCTTGTATGGCTCAGTTGGATTTGGGTGTGGCCTCATTGGCCAGGGCATTGCAAATTTGATAATGACGGCTAAGAGGTATGTTTTTGAACTACTCTCCACAGTCCAGTTCACTTGAACTGCCAATGCACCCCTAACTCTTGTCTAGCCAATTTTCAATGTACAGTTATTGAGGGTTTCTTTCTCTTTGCAAATCAAGTTCATTCAAGTCTTTTGGCCAGTTGCATAGAACAAAGATAGAGATGCTTTGCTGTTTTGGAATTGATTTGTTTCCTGTCACATTTACATGTCAATTGGATCAATTTTGGAATTGTGGGGGGTAACTGGGGATATATATATATATAATGTATATGGTGTCATTTTCCCTTTTCTTGTTATTTTTGTTTTTTCCTGTGGCAGCTGCACGCTACCTAGCAAGAGGTTTTTCTCCTGGCTGTTGCAGGCTGTTTTATATCTCCTTTTTCCTTTTATTTTTCAGTTACTTTCTGTATGCAATTTAGCAAGAGACAATTGCAGGCTGCCTTATAGCTATAATCTACATTCTTTTCCTTTTCTTCTTCTTCCTTTTTTTTGGGGCTACATTTTATGTATTCTTTTGTAGATGGATCTCCAATATATTCGAAGTTGGATTTCTTGCAGTGATATCTGCATTTAGTTTCTTTTCATATTGTTTTGACATGGATGTTATTGGAACTTTGTGGACTCTCTGTTAAGATGTCATGCTATTTTCTTACTAAAGAACATTATATGGAATAATACCATAAACATGGAGTTCGTGTGTGTGTACCAACTTCTCAAAATGTTGCTATTGGAATGTGTACATCTTTATTCTCTCCAATGCACTAAATCTTATGGTATGTGCTTCTGTTGTGATACTTAGTTTATTGCCATGAAATCAGCTGCACTTCTATTCAGCTAATGTGCTTTGCATTCTTATAATTATCTGATATCCTTTATGTGTGTAATAGGAGCATCAAGAAGTCAGAAGAGGATATACCTGTCCCTTCTTTACTAAAAAGTGCTGCTCTCTGGGGTATGTTGAACTGCTTTTTGATTTTACCTTGAATACGTGCAGCCAAACATCGTAACACCAAAGGGCAAACTCCAGATAGTAGAATGTGATGCGTGTTTCATTGTTCCTATATAGAACACGGAGTTTCTAGGACCATCACTATTTTTCTGTTTAGAGATCCATCCCGTCATCCTGTGGGCTTTTCTAATTACTATTGATTCTCAAATTCCTGCTGCATGAAGCATTTTTCCTGTTCTTCCTCATTTTGTTGATTCTCTTCTTTATACTAATTGCAGATTTATTTGGTATTACTTGGCTATTACGTAATAGTTCTAAGAACAAGGGCCGATCTTTGTTACTAGCCAAAGTAGACTAATGCGGAGACTTTGAATTGGGATGTAAATAGTTATATGCCTTTCAAGAGCATCTGTACATTCAATACAAAATGGTGAACTATGTTATTACCCATTTAAAGCAAGTAAGCTTTAGTGGATTATTTAAAAGAATAAGATTTAGAAGGAACGTGTATCGAAATAACAAGTAGACCTGTACTCCTTATAAAGAATTAAAATTTAAAAATATTATATATATATATATATATTCTATGCGGTGTTATTCATTAGTTGGGTTCTAGTTTATGAAGATCTGAAGCTCTACTTTCTGTGTACTTGTTGATCATTGTGAAGAATAAATGACCAACTAACAGATAAATTTTGGGGTGTGACTTGAAAATTTTACCTCCATCATATAGTTTAAAAGAGTAAAACTTAAAAAGGTTTAAAATGGACTACAGGATGCAATTTTGAATTTTGACATTATTTCTCAGCTTATTAACTTTAACACCTTGAATTTGATTGATATGATAGTATTACAATTATTCCAAAGTGCTTTTTGCTGTCAAGTTTGCATGTCTTGTAGCCTTACTCTACCTTTTGCTAGAATTGACTCTTTTCCTTTTCCTTCTCCTTTTCCAGGATTCTTTCTTGCTGTTTCCTCAAATACTCGATACCAAATTATAAACGGGTTGGAGCGCTTAGTTGAAGCATCACCTGTGGCAAAACGTGTCCCACCTGTTGCGATGGCCTTCACAGTGGGTGTACGATTTGCTAACAATATTTATGGTGGTATGCAGTTTGTGGAGTGGGCTAAGGTGAGTGGAGTGCAATAGGAGAATGTGTTACAAAGAACTAAAAAATTTCTTTTAGATATTCCAATGTTCAATTTTTTAGGATCCTCAATTAGATATTTTTTCATTAAATCCCCTCCCAGCACCTATATTCCTTCCTCTTCCTAGAATAGAAAAAATAGTTTGGTATGCAATGCTTTCCTAGCAGACACTGATATTATAGTATCAAAATCCGGTTCATTTCTTGAATAGAAAGCACCAAATGTCAAGCCTGTTAAGATCCACTAGTGGCAAGCTAGAAGGCTGTTGAAAATATTATATGCTACCCTGGATATTTCTCTTACCCTGGCTAGTTTTCCCTTAATAATTTTGAATGGTATTATGAGTAGGGGTGGGCGTTCGGGCAATTCGGATTGCATATGAAATTTCGGTTTGGATTTTCAGTTTTCGGATTGACGAAATGACAATCCAAATCCAATCCAAATAAGTTCGGATTAGATCAGATTTTTTAAGTTCGGTTTCAGATTAATCGGTTTGGATATTTTGGATTTTCGGTTTTGAGCTTATAAGTTGAGATGTCTCTTCTTTTTACAAAAATGAATATCCAAATGAAGTACTCATGTTAATTGCCTGAAAAGTTCTTTATTCTCACCGGAATCATCCAAATGAAATATTAAAGTAATGAAATCATTATATAAAAAAATAAAAAAATACAATAGAGATGTTAATACGATATATAAGAAGTAGAAATAGTAAAACCATGTCCAAATAGACTATTCTCATAATAACTTAGTAATTAATATTGAATATATATGATAACATCTAATGGGTAGGGTATTGAACTTATTACTGTTGACATATATGGATAATGGACTAAATATAAAGTATAAGAATTTTGGATTTTCGGATATCAAAAAATTTGAAGTACCAAATCCAATATCCAATCCAAAATCCAAAATTTTTAAAAATTAAATCCAAAATCCAATCCGTAATCCGAAAATCCAAACCAAAAATCCAAGAAATTCGGATTTCGGTTTGGATTTTGGGTTTGCCCAAAGTATGTCCACCCCTAATTATGAGTGTTAGAAGGAGAACCTTGGAGCAATGATAAAGTTATCTCCATGTGACCTATAGGTCACGGGTTAGAGCCGTGGAATCAGCCATCAATGCTTGCATCAGGGTATGCATCCCTACATCACACCACCTTGAGGTGCGGCCCTTCTCCGGACCCTGCATGAACGTGTGATGCTTCGCGCAACGGGCTGCCTTTTTTTATGAGCTTTTGCTATAAATGTCCATTCATCATGAGATTTCAAGTTTAGTGTTCTGTGTTGAACTGGAACTGCATTTGCTTAGATGGCTAGGCAAATGCCTAATTGCCTCAAAGTAAGATCAGATGTTATAGTTTATTTATCTATGAATTCGTGTTAGTAGTGTCTTTGGCCAGGTCAGCTACTAACATGGCTTTGGAACTACTGCAATTGCAGGCTCAACTACTTATATGGACATAATTCTTTCTTGTAAAGAACCAATTTTGGTACCTAGGAGAACCACCAGAAGGGCTCATCACTTCGGAAATTGAGATCAAAACTTGAGTCAATCATGATTCATGGTCATTGTTGTTTGACCAAAAAATATAGATCTTGGTTCAACTAACTAAATCAATATAAATGAGGGTTAATCTTAGCTAAGATTAATATCCTAAAGATGGGGTCCTCAAAAGTGCAATAAGTACTATGAAAGTATATTTTGATAGCAACGGACAATTAATACTCGAGAAATCAAAGGCAAGAGTGTTGCACTAAATATTGATGAATGACAATAAATGTTTTTTGTGTAAACAAATGCAAAGAAGTCACCAAAGATAAGGTGGATGTAATGAATATTCTCGCTGACAATGATGAGTGATAGATAATCCTTCGAATATCTGAGTTATTCTCGGATTTGGTGAAAAAATGTAGACAAAAATCTTAGCCAAAAGGTTCTGCTTTTCTCCTTGCAATAAGATCTGATTCTCTTCTTTAAAGTCTAAGAGTGTTTTACAAATGAATATCACATGTACCCTATCATTGTGTCTCTTTTTCTTATAGGGAACATATTCCTAGAAATCCTAATAGTACAAGTGCAGAGAATATCCACTACAATATTCTCCTTTAACTCTTATCTTAAAACTAGTCGTTATAACTCTGTCAAAGGTGCTCGACCTTGGCCTCGATGACATCTCTTCAACTTCAGTCTTGCTGACTTTTCGACTACGACCTTTGCTGATAATTAGATTACTTCGACACGGGGTGCCCTAAGAATATTTTGCTGATACCATTTCGACTAAAGATGGATTTTGACCCATATAGTTAGTCCCTTCGCTTATCGACGTCGTTACCACGGACGAGGTCGGTGAGCGGACAATGTCGTTCATGATACAATTCTATGGAGTTGGCTGAGGCCGTGGTTGTGGAGATAAGGCCACGTAGCCTTCAGGGGTCCGCATATTTTGAATTTTTTGAATTACCCGGGAAGTTTGTTGGAGCCATCTGGTCCAAGAGAGAAAGTGACGTCATGGCCTCATGCGTCATAATGACGTCGTTTCCTGACACATTGCACCAATGCAAGTGTGGCCCTTGATTGGCCCTGTCGTTTCGATTTTTGTGCTAATCATGACCCGCCGTTTAAATTCTGGTGCCTCTCAAACCCTATAAATAGGAGAAGGCTTGTCGATTTTGGAACTTTTTCCAAACTCTTTATTATCTTTAAGCACTAGCTTCTCCTTCATCTTCTTTGCAGAATCCTCTCTACTCTTTGTTTCAGCGACTTACCTTGTTCCTTATTCCCTCATGCTTGTTATTCTTTTTCTTTATATTGAATCATCTCTAACGTACTTTCTGAGGCTGGCGAGGGGAGTTATGGTGTTCCTTTCTTATGGGGAGAGTGTTTCCACCATCGTTGAGGATAAAGCTTTCCAGTCGATGGAGGAAATAGTCACACGCAACCCTGATTCCAGATCCGATTTCACCAAAGTCCCTGAGGGCGTATTTGGAGATTTTCGATTAGTGATGATGGTAAATGAATTAGCGGAACTCAAGGCCAAATTTGGCCTTGCTGATCATATCGAGTTGATCCCGCTAAAGGGGACGCGGTACAGGTCCATCGTCCCGGGTATTGTGCCCTTTACGCCTATTCTTTCCAAGTTGGTTATTCCTTTACTCTCCTACCGTTGGTCGAGGAGTTCTATTGTTACCACGACGTTTGCCAAGCTCAGCTTGCATCGTACGTCTATAAACTTATGAAGATGCTTACCAAGTTAATCGAGCTAGCCGGGGTCGAATTGACACTTCAGCACTTAATACACCTATTCGCCACTAGCTTTTATAGGGGAATGATGTTGAATCTTCGCCACCAAGGGGAAAAATGCTTGGTAGGGAAGATGGATGACAAGGCCAGCAGCCAATTCTGGTTCAACTTCTTTTTTGTCAAAACCGAGGACGTGGTGGCCAATGTCGACGATTTTCCTGAGGCTTGGAACCATGCTCGTAAGTAACTGATTTCTCTGCTCGTAGGTACCTGATTTCTCCCCTATGTTTGACCATGGTTTTTGATCTCTTGCCTTTTTGCTTTGTAGCCAAGACCTAGCCTCCTCATTTGGTCGCTCATATTTCTAATTGGGTCGAGTGGCTCCTCCCTCACATCGTAGGGATTCATGAATGATCAAGTTTTTTCAAAAAGTTCGGGCCTGCTCTCCAAGAGGCCTTGCTTTCTTTGTTAGTCTTCCTTTGCTGATTTTCCCTTTTTTGCTTTTCTTTAGCTTCGACCAGGGTCTACAAGGAAGTCGAGGCTCCCGCGCCTGCGTTCCAAAATAGGAAAGCTACTACGCCTTCGGTTTCTACCCATGTTTCGACTCGCGGCTGATCCTATCTTCATTCTGGTTTCCTCCATCGTCGCGTCCGAATTTGTTCCTGCTTCGGTCGTGGATACTTTGGCTTCTCCCATGTATTCTCTCATCGATGGAGACGATGAACCTCTGCCTAGTGAGGGAGATCTACTGCCCCAAAAGAGGAGGTCCATGGACGTTGGTGAAGGAGTCGTCCGAGATGTTAATGCGGCAGATGGGACTTTTCTTTGCGTGAGACGACGACCATTTGTGTGGGAGATAATATTGATCCCAGTCCCAAGGTTCTGAGGTCGGGGGGAGGTGATATGGATGTGTCTCTATCTTCGGCGGTGGCGGAAACTGATGGAACGACGAGAGGAGGTGTCAACTTCTCGAACGGATGCAGATACCTCCTTGCTGGCCCATGAGAGAGGCAAAATCGTCGATGAGGAAGGTGATGAATCAGGTTCCGACATTGATGCGGACGACCGGAGGATGATGGAGGAGGGGCTTACCCAACTTGAGATGAGGATGGAGGGGTCTACGAGGACTATCGTCATCCCCATGGATCGCGACCAATTAAAGAACACCGAAGAGGTAATCTTTGCCCTCGGCCCTCTCTGTTCCGAGATGGAGGGTAAGATCCTTAAAGAAATAGACGATGGTGCTTTGTCGAGGAGCATTGTCGGCTTTGCTCTTAGGGTGAGTGTTTGTGTTTCAATCTCTTTTCTTTCTTTCTTTTTTGTGTTTTTCAGGGCATCTTTGGTTCTGACTTCTTTTTTCTCTTTCCTTTTTATGATTGGAGACTATGATTTTGAAGATTGAGAGCCCCCGGAGGGAGACGAGGTGTAAAGAAATATTTGTGAAGTTAAAAGTTAAGTATTTTGAGTACCGTGGCAAGTATCGACATCTCCGCCGGCAATTTTGCGAAGGCAGCTATATGGAGGCCCTTAAGGATGAGTTGAAAGAGAATGATGATGAGCTGGTGAAGGCCAGCGAGAAATGTAGCATCCTTGAGGTGACGTTGAGGAGTAAGGAAGAGGAAATTGAGGTCAGCAGGGGCGTGGAGGCCCAATGCAGTGACCTTCAAGCTCAAGTGGTCGAGCTACGGGGGCGATTAGAAGAGTGTCGACTTCAGCTGGAGGCCCTCAATAGTGAGATTGTCGAGAAGCAAAAAGAGCTCGAGAAGGCAGAGTCTTCTCGTTCGGATGCTCGGAGGAACTAGGAAGGCAGATATGTTTGAATTAGTGAATAGGACCCTCCGAGCCGAGCGGGAGAATGATCAATCAACGGTGAGAGACAAGGAGGATCGACTCGAGGAGAGGATCATAGAGTTGGAAAAAGATAATTCCGCTCTTCATGATCGAGTGGCTGCTTTGGAGGCTGAGAAGACCCAGTTGCTTGCACAATCATCCTCCTCCTATATTTCGGAGTTTCCCAATGTACCTCGGGAGTTATATGAAGAATGGATTCACGCCGAGGCCCAATTAGATATATTTTGAGATTTGCATGCGGAGGGATCCGTTTCTAAAGATGTTCTTGTCAAGGCTCGTGAAGCTCGATTCGCTTGTGTATATGATCTTGTTACGCATTATGCCGATGAAGGGGATGTGGATGAGGGTGTAGGACGACTTCAGGAGAACGCCCGATATGATACCGCTTATCTTGAGGGAAAATGTGGCGATGGCGATGAGGATCAAGATGGTGAAGGTGCTGGTGGTCAGGGTGGTTACGCTATTGAAGACCAAGTTGGTGAGGGCACTGAAAGTCGTGGTGGTGGCGACCAGTAGTTTTCTTTTTGATTGTTTATTCTTGTCGGCGTCTTCATGAGCCTTTATAAACAGTTTAAGTATGAAATATCAAAGTTTTTCCTTGCATCTTTTTCCCTTCCTGTGGTTTATTTTCTGTACTTATATGTTTTTTGCTTCTATTGTTTGCTCGTTTGGCTTTTTCCCTTCTTATTGTTGTTGTCCTTTTAGCTGATTGTGGCCTTGAAGCCAAATATTCCTATGTCGTGTGTGTTTCTTTGTTGAAATGTGGCCAAGGGCCGATAGGTGTTTGTTCGAACGGGGTCGAACATAACCTTTCGTTTAATTGCGGTCGAGGGCCGATAGGTATTGTTCAAGCGAGGTCGAAATAACCTTTCATTAAATAGCGGCCGAGGGTCAATAGGTGTTTGTTTGAGCTTCGACGAACCTAACCTTTCGTTGAATCGCGGTCGAGGGCTGGTAGGTGTTTGTTCGAGCGGGGGTCGAACATAACCTTTTATTAAATCGCCCCCGAGGGTTGGTAGGTGTTTGTTCGAGCGGGGTCGGATATAACCTTAATACGAAAACAATGTTCTTATTGCTTTGACATTGTTGATTTGGTTACATACTTGGAGAAAATTACAGATTTTGGGTGTTGGCTGGTATTCCAGTCCCAGTCCCAGTCTTCCTAGTCCCTTCATTGTTTGACTTGGAGAGTATTGAGAAGTCGAGCAATGAAATAGTAACGGTCCTACCCTCGCGTACTTTGACCCGAAGTGTTCCCTTAGTCGCCTCGTTAAAAAGCTCTAGAAACCCCAAAAAGGACAAAACTCAAATGAGGGAAAAAGAGTACAACTTTGGGGACACTATTTCTCTCGGAAGTTGATGTATTTGAGGTGGCCGATGTTCCAATTGTTAGGTAGTTGTTTTCCTTCCATTGTTTCTAGTTGGAATGAACCCTTGTTTGCTTTGGCTGTGATTTTGTATAGACCATGCTAGTTTGTTCTCAGCTTGCCTTCCCGGGGGTCTTTACTTGCTTGAGTTTTGGATTTCAGTACGTAGTCCCCGACTTTAAGCAGTCGGACCTTTGCTTTCTTATTGTAATAGCGTTCTACTTGTTGTTTTTGGGCGACCATTCTTATGTACGCCATATCTCTTTGTTCGTCTATTTCGTCGAGTTCTTACCTTCTGCTCTCATTGTTACTTGTGCCGCTTTTGTGGGAGTACCTTACGCTGAGTTCTCTGACCTCGACCAGTATTACTGCCTCGGTCCCATAGACCAAAGAGTAAGGCGTTTGTTCTGTGCTCGTCTTCAAAGTTGTTCGGTAGGTCCATAATACTTATGGTAGTATTTTCATCCACAGTCCCTTGGCGTCTTCGAGTTTTTTCTTTATGATGTTTAGTATGGATTTATTGGAGGATTCTGCTTGCCCATTACCTGCTGGGTGATATGGGGTTGAGATTATCCTCTTGATATGCCATTTCTCGAAGAACTCGGCGGTTTTCTTTCCTCTGAATTGGGGTTCGTTATCACAACTGATTTCCTTGGGTAGGCCGAATCGGCAGATGATGTTTCTCCATATAAATGTGTTTACCTCTTGTTCCCATATATGGGCGAATGTGATAACTGCGGATTTTGACTACTTATTAGCGCCTTTTAGTTTTCGTTTTAGTCCAAAAGCATTTAATTGTGTTCCCAAAAACTGATGAAATATGCTTAATTGCAGGAATATTAAAAAATGAGCCCCCAAGATGAAATCCAACTCAAGAAGGAGACATTTGTACTCAAGGACAAAAACAGGCACAGAAGCTCAGAAGTGCGGACCGCAGATTATCATCTACGGCCGCAGATTGTGAAGAAACTCATAGCAAAGACATGTGCAAAGTGCGATCCGCACATGACATGTGAGGCGACAGAAATTGGGCAGGGCAACTGTTCAGAGAACCTGCATCTCAAGTTTAAAGAAGTGCAGACCGCACAATTATTATGCGGCCGCAGAAGAACAACGGTGACTAGGAGTCAGTTGATAGGTTGAGGAAAGAGGTGACTAGGATAGCAGGAGTTGGTGATCTTCCATTTGATATACTGATGGAGACAGATCCAGCAGAACCAGTAGATCCAGCAGCACCATCAACTCTAGTGGCACCAGCCGGCCAGTCTGAGGAGCCAGACCTTGCTGCCGACACTACTAAGGTGGTGCGCTAGATGTTCACTAACCCATTTACTCCAAGAGCCGAGGATGTTGAGATCCAGTTAGAGGAGACTGAGGGCGGTGTCGCTGCAATGGACATGGAGATGTACAAGGCCACATAGGGAGTCCTTTTCACTCTTACCCTTCTTTATTCTTATTTTGTTAAGCATTGGGGACAATGCTTATTTTTATTCGGGGGGTGGAGTTTATTTGCTATGTGGATGATTTCTGGACATTTGGTTTGTAATAACTGACAATATTTTCTTCGTTCTCTTTATCATGTATATATTCTCCTCTCTCTCGATGTATATAATCTCTCTTTTCCTCTCTCATATGTATATTCATTATGCTTTTAGTAGTTTTCTTTGTAGCTTCTTTATTCTGTTTTCTTATTTGTCAATGTTTAATTTAGTAGCTTCTTGTTTAATCTAGTAGCTTCTTTTATTTATGTTTGAGTGGGCAATAAGCCTTTAGTTTTCTTAATGCCACGGTTCTTTCCAAAGGTAGTTTTTGTGTGAACTGAGCGACTCTTCCCAATGATGGATGGCGTGACAACCTTATTAAGAGATTGAGTTCATTTTTGGTGTTTAGGTAAGAATAGTAGTAATAATGATTAAAAAGACCTAATTGAGTCGGGCTCGAAGAGCCAAACATGCTTCACTTAGTACCAGCACACTTAACTACGTCCTTATGATTAAAAACAAAGTTTTTGGAAAGAAATAGCTCTAGTTAGTGACCTTCTGACTCTTGTGTTGATTTAAGAAATCATCGAGTGGTTTAGTCGAATCATAGTGATTTTCAATCTTGAATATGGTCATTGTGGGCCCTCGACTCTATCATCTCTGATAATCCAGTTGTGTGAGAGGTGAGATATTTTTGTTACAAGTCCAAGTACCCGTGCGAATGGTCTTAGAACTTGCCCCCAATGTGTTTCGAGGCGGAATTTTAAGCTTTGCTTGGCTTGAGAAGTGATTGTAGGCTTTCCTTGACCTGTTTGAAATTTTCCATGGCCCACCAATATTGTTATCCCTAGTCAACCCATTTGAGCCTAAGACCTTACTCATTTTATAACCATGTTACAAGCCTTTACCCATTTTGTTGTGACCCTCTTGGCACCCGAGTTTTCCTTAACACTCTTGAGAAATAACTGGCTAAAAAGATAAGTTTGGGAGAGAGATGAGGAGTTTGAAAAAGGTTTCAATCCACAAAAAAGAAATGAAGAGAAGGAAAGGCAAGAAAAAGAAATGAAGAGAAGGAAAGGCAAGAAAAAGAAAGAAAGAACAAAAAGAAAGATGCAAAAAGAAAGTGAATAAGTTGAAGAGTTAAAGGGATTCAAAGCAAAGTAATAATGCAAAGCATGGATAAAGGAAGGAAAAAATGAGTATCATGATCAAGAAAGAGTGATGCTAAGTCTCTCTAGTTCCCCTAAGGCAAAGAAAATGCCTCAAAGAGTTGGCAAAACATTAGCCAATAAGAGAAAATGGAGTGCTTATGAAAAGATGAACCCGTTCTATCATAGAATATCAAACCTTAGTCCAAAAGACTTCATTGCATTCCGAAAAATCCCTACGTTATTTCAAGCCGAGTAAGCTTAAATTAGTGGTGATTTACATGACGGGCTAGCCTATGGTACTTAGAGTCGTACTTGCGATATATTTTTGAGAGAGATGAGCAAACCTTTCACAAATATTTGAATTGAGTGTTATGTTCTTGAGTGAGATAGGCAAACAGAGAGTAGAGGAGGAGGAGTTTGGGATCCACATTGACCAACATGAAAGAGCGAGCTTCCTTGTGAATAAAGTCAACCCTTAATGCTCAAGTGTCACATTAGAACTATTTGCGCTTAAAGGTTCAACCCGTTGCCTTATTGATAATTCATAAGTATTGTGGGTAATTGTTGGTCCCAATTGATGAGTGATTGATGCATTTTTGGTTAGCTGGAATAGATCTTGTAGAGATGGGAGTTACCTTATTTTCTTGAGGACAAGCAAAAGCTTAAGTTTGGAGAAGTTGATTAGTGGAGATTTTGACTACTTATTAGCGCCTTTTAGCTTTCGTTTTAGTCCAAAAGCATTTAATTGTGTTCCCGAAAATTGATAAAATATGCTTAATTGCAGGGATATTGAAAAATGAGCCCCCAAGATGAAATAAACTCAAGAAGGAGTGATTTAAACTCAAGGACAAAAACAAGCATAGAAGCTCAGAAGTGTAGACCGCAGATTATCATTTGCGGCCGCAGATTGTGAAGAAACTCATAGTAGAGACATGTACAAAGTGCGGTCCGCACATGACATGTGTAGCCGCAAAAATTGGGCAAGAGCAAAAGTTCAGAGAGCCTGCATCTCAAGTTCAACAGAAGTGCGGAACGCACAATTATTGTGCGGCCACAGAAGAACAACTACACAACTGGAGTCACATTTGTGTAGTCCGCAGAAGAGCAAAGTGTGTACGCAAACACATTTGTGCGGACCATAGAAAGAGATAAGTGCGGCAACAGTTCAGAATTATGTGGCCGCAAGTTTCCAATCTTGTTAGGCTTAAGCAAAGTGCAGACCGAACATGGAATTGTGCGGCTGCAAAACCTCCGAAAGGGCATTTTTATCCTAAAATTTCAGCCCTGTATAAATAGAAGAGTTTCACTTTTTTAGGTTAAGTTTTGACATTAGCAGCTACAGTATACAGTTTTCTTAACTCTCTTTAGTATACTTTCTAGGGCTATGACCTTCACCTTGGTGTTTGCCTAACGGGTTGTAAACTTTAAAGCTTGTTTTGTTGTTCGGGGTGTATTATAGCTATCAACACTCAATTACCCACTCAATACCTCTCGATAAGAGAGTGATTTTGCCCAATTTGGCTTTCTCAAGTCCAAAAGGGTATTGAACAAAACAGTTGATAAAATGCTCAAGTCGGATTTTACTACCACTAGGTTCAATCCTTTAATTGAGACTAGGGGTGTACAAACCGAACCGAAAAACCGCATCAAATCGAAAAGTCAAACAAAACCGATTAGAAAATCCGACTAGGTTTTGTTTGTTTTGGTTTGGTTTGGTTTGGTATTGAGTAAAAAAAACTCAAACCAAACCGACATATAAATATATAATTTTTATATATACTTTTAAGAATTTATATAGAATTTTCTTCAAAAAATATCTAGAAATATTTGAGATTATCTTGCGGGATATAATATTTAATAGTATATTAAGTGCTCCATATTTATTAACCTTAAATAATGGGTTGTATGATCACTTTCTCATCAAGTGTTACTGAAATGCGTCAATCTCTTTATTCTTCCATATTTATATCATATGTTAAGATCTACTAAATTATTATATCTTTTTCGAATGTGAAGTGATTATTATTATTTAGGTATCATATTGATTTTTATGTTTAATTACTAAATTCGATTAACCTTGAAAGTATACATCAACGAAATATTATTCTCAGACGACTAAAAATATATCTATTATGTGTTATAAAGAAAATTCTCTCATAAGAATATTTTAATAGATAATATGTTTGTCAATTTTTTATATTTTTACTAAACATATATTTACTTATAAAAAATTTAACAAAGTAAGATTGAAATAATATTTAAGTAACGAAAAACCCGAAAAATACAAAAAATCCGACAAAACTGAACCAATCCAAACCGATATAGTTGGTTTGGTTTTATTTTGATAAAAATCGAACCAACCCGGTCCATGTTCATCCCTTATTGGGGCTATAAATCTTTTGATTTCATCCCAAACTCTTGTTATCCAAGTTTTCCCAGACTATGTCTCTCTTTCTCAAGTAGAGACCAAGTCAAATGGGCATGGACTAATGTTTAAAACCATTAATTCTATAATAAAAAGCAAGAATAGAGCTAAATAATAAACACCCAACCATAAAAAGGTCATAAATCAAACACCCATTAGGTTTGCACACTAGGGTTGGGTCACAGCCCTAGTTAAAATCTAGCTACTCAATAATGGCTATAGAAGAAAATAGAGAAGAAAAGATGATAAAACTCATATTCAAAGATTAAAAGACAAAAGTCCAATGTTAAATCACCAAAGTAATCTAAAGTTGCCTAAAGCAGTAAGGAAAAATGGCTATAGGAGTTCAGATATTCAAAACATAACCTAATTTCATGAAACTAGTCAAAGCTAGAAATTTCAGACAAAATTGCCCTTTCGGAGGTTTTGCGGCCGCACAATTCCATGTGCGGTCCGCACTTCTCTTCAAAATTGATAGGAGCTGGATCTGCGGCTACACAATTCTGGAATGCTTCTGCGGTCGACACAAATCCTGGTGTGGCCGCACAGGGCCCTTCTGTGGACCGCACAATTTTGAGTGCAACTGTGTGGCTGACTTCTGCTGCCGCACAATAATTGTGCGGCACGCACTTCCTTAAGGCTTGAAATGTTAACTCTCTGAATTTCTGCTCTTGGGTAGCTTCTGCGGCCGCTCAATAATTGTGCGGTCCGCATATTGCACTAGGTCTCTGTTGGAATTCTTTCACAATCTGCGGCCACAAATGGAATTCTGCGGTCCGCACTTAAGCATTTGTGCCTAATTTGTTGCCCTTGAGTTCAAATCACTCCTTTTTGAGTTGGACTTTATATTTGTGTCTCATTTTCCAATACTCCTACAATTTAGCATATTTCATTAGTTTTCGGAAATACAATTAAATACTTTTGGATTAAAATGAAAGCAAAAGGCGCTAATAAGTAGTCAAAATCTTCACTTATCAACTCCCCCAAACTTAAGCTTTTGCTTGTCCTCAAGCAATTAAAGTAATTCCCACCTCAAAAAGTTAAACGCTATTCCAGCTAATCTAAGATGCATCAATCACAAATCAATTGGGACCAACAATTACCCACAATACTTATAAATTATCAACAAGACAATGATTTGAAGTTTTAATCACCAATAGTTCTAATGTGACACTTGAGCATCAAAAGTTGACTATATTCATCAAGGAAGCTCGCTCTTTCATGTAGTTCATTGTGGATCCCAAGGTCCACCTCCTCTACTCTTCGTTAGCATATCTCACTTAAGAATATAGCACTCAATTCAAAGGATTTGTGAAAAGTTCGCTCATCTCTCTCAAAAGAATGTCACAAGTACGACTCTAAGTACCATATGTTTTCCCCTCATATAAATCACCACCAATTCAAGTTCACTCGGCTTGAAATCACGTAAGGTTTTTCGGATTGTAATGAAGGCTTTTGGGCAAAGGTAGGAAATGTTGGAATAGAAACGGGATCTTTTCTTAAGCACTCTATTTTTTTCTTTTTTGGCTCATGTTTTGCTGACTATTTGAGGCATTTTCTTTTTCCTTAGGGGCACTAGAGAGACTTAACATCATTCTTTCTTGGTCATGACGTTTATTTTCTCCTTCTTTGTCTTCTCCATGCTTTGCATCATTGCTTTTCTTTGAATTCCTTCAACTCTCAACTTATTCACTTTCTTTTTGCAATTTTCTTTTGTTCTTTCTTTCTTTTTTATTTTGCCTTTACTTTTCTTCATTTCTTTTCTCTTTTTGTGCCTTGATACCACTTTCAAACTCCTCATCTTTCTCCCAAACTTTTGTTTTAGACAATTGTTTATCTAGAGTGTTAAGGAAAGCTCGGGTGCCAAGAGAGGGTCACTACAAAACGGGTAAAGGCTTGTAACGTGGTTATCAAATGAGAAAGGTCTTAGGCTCAAATGGTTTAAATAGGGATAGCACATTGGTAGGACATGAAAAATTTCAAACAGGTCAAGGAGAGAAAACAATCACTTCTCAAGCCAAGCAAAACTTAGAATTTTTCCTAGAAATACATTCGGGGCAAGTTCTAGACCATTCGCACGGGTACTTGGACTTGCAACAAAACATCTCACTTCTCACACAACTGGATTGTTAAAGAGGATAGAGTCGAGGGGTCATAACAACCATATTAAAGATTGCAAATCACTAATGGTTCAACTAAATCACTCATGATTGCTTAAGTCAACACAAGAGTCAAAAGGTCACTAACTAGAGCTATTTCTTTCCAAGAACTTGTTTTTAATCATAAGCCCGTAGTTAAGTGTGTTGGTACCAAGTGAAGCATGCTTGAATCCTCTAGTTCAACTTAGGTCCTCTTATTCATTATTACTACTACTCTTACTAAAAAATCAAAAACGGACTCTATCCCTCAAGAAGGTTGTCACGCCATCCATCATTGGGAAGAGTCACCTGGGTCACACAAAAACCAACATTGGAAGAGCCGTGGAATTAAGAAAACCAAAGGCTTATTAATCACTTAAACATGAAAAGAAACTACTAAATTAAAGAGAAGCTATCAAAGTAAATTAGAAGCTATTAGACTAAACATCGACTACTAAGAAAATAAAATAAAGAAGCTATAGAGTAAACTATTAAAAACATAAATGAATATACAAACTAGGAAAGGGGAAGAGGATATATACATCAATAGAGAGAGATATACATAAATAAAAAGGAAAAGAAAATATTATCAGTTATTACAGGCCAATGTCAAATGTCATCAAATCAACCCCCCTCCAAATAAGAATAAGCATTGTCCCCAATGCTTAAAAAAATAAAATCAAGGAAGGGAAAGAGTAGAGAGGACTCCTTATTTGGTCTCCGTATCCATAGCAGCATCACCACCCTCAGGCTCCTCCAACTGTATCTCGTCATCCTCTGCTCGGAGAATAGCTAGGTTGGTGAACATCTATAGCACCGCCTCAGCAGTATGGGCTGCAAGGTTTGGCTCCTCAGACTAGCCAACTGGTGCCTCTGGTGCAGCTGGGTCTACTGGTGCTGCTGGGGCTGTCTCCATCAGCAAGTCAAATGGGAGATCTCTAGCTGCTATTATCTTGGTCATTGACTTCTTCGAAACCTGGGATCTCCTCATCTTCTTCACCTGCTTCCCAAGCTCCTAATTTTTGTTCCATGTGCCACCAAAGTGTCCATAATAGTCTTCTGGTTCTCCAGAATCTTCTTCAAAGTATCCTCCACTGTGGGAGAAATCTAGGGTGCTGGGTTAGAAGATTGTTCTACAACAACACTAGATAGGTCAGACAACTTTGCAGTAGTTGTCTGCACTTAGTTGTTGTGATGAACCGGCTGGTCGTCTTAAGAATTAATGCCCCTATCCCCTATAATTTCTTCCCCTAAGTTCATTTCTGCTATTTTGGTTTGTCGGGACGTTCGGTGTTGGGTTTTCAGAGAGTTTTGGGACACTTAGTCCCTAAATGAGAGCTTAAGTGTTGAAAAATAGTCCGTAGTTGGAACAATTTGAAGGAAACCTCAGAATGGAAATCTGATGGTTTCGTTAGCTCCGTTAGGTGATTTTGGGGTTGGGAGCGTGTTCGTAATGTATTTTGAAAGTCCGTAGCTCATTTAGGCTTGAAATGCCGAAGATTGAATTTTTGAAGTTTCCGGCCCGATGGTGAGTTTTTGATCCGAGGGTCGGATTGGAATTCCGGAAGTTGCAGTATCTCCTTCATGTCATTTGGGATGTGTGTGCAAAATTTCAGGTCATTCGGACGTGTTTTGGTTAGGTTTTTTATCGAAAGCATGTTTTGATGGAAATTGAAGTTCTTAGGCTCAAATACTTGTTTAATTCAAGTTTCCGACGTTGTTTTAGGTGGTTTAAGGATTGGTACAAGTTTGGATGGTGTTATGGGATATGTCCGTAGGTTTGGTTGAGGTCTCGAGGGCCTCGGGTGTGTTTCGGATGCTCAACGGAGCATTTTGGAGTTGTAAAAGTTGCAGAAAAATCCTTCAGCTGCTGCAGGTCATTTTTCTTCTTCGCGATCGCGTCCCAATTCACGCGATCGCATAGAGCAATCTGGAGGGGGGCTCAATTCTTCAATCACGATCGCATGGTTTGATTCGCGATCGCGTAGCTCTACCTTTCCCTTCTTCGCATTCGCGTGTCCTCAGACGCGATCGCGTAAGGTCAGCTCTCCCTTTTCCGCGATCGCAAGCCTATTTACGCGATCGCGCAAGCCTTTTTCCTGGAGCCTTATTTTTACTCTACGCGATCGCGGCCCTATTTTCGCGATCGCGATTCATTAAACACCTGGGCAGTATTTAACATTTCAAAAACGAGGGTTAGCCATTTTTATAAAAATACAAGCTTGGGAGCTCAGATTTGGGAGCAATTTCAAGGGGTTTTCGAGGGCAACGATTGGGTAGAGATTCTCTACTCCCTTATGCTTAAAACCCACTAATCTAATCACGAATTCATCTTTAAATTTCGGATTTTTGAATGAAAAATTAGTAAAACTTCATAGACCAAACTATTGGGTTTTGAGTGGGTGTTTGACCTCCTATTTTATATGGTTAGACTCGTGAGAGTACGAGGGTTCTGGAAATGTAAAAATTATTCGATTTCGAGATGTTGTCTTGTGGGGCATTTTGGTCATTTTACCTAATTTCACGTCTTGTCTTTGAATTTAATAGTAGAATCAGTTGCTTGAGATGTTATTTACGATATGTAATTAAATTGAATAGATTTGGGCCATTTGGAGTCGGATACTCGTGGCAAAGGCGTGGTTTCTGGTTGATTTTTGTACCGGGTTGAGGTAAGTGGCTTGTCTAACCTTGTGTGGGGGACCTTTCCCCTTAGGATTTGTTATTTGGTAATTGAGTGCCTTGTATGCGAGGTGACGAGCGCGTACTTGAGCCAATTGTTGAAAAATCCGATTTTTACTTAAGATAGTGAGATTGAGTTTCTTTCATATTTGCTTTATTCTACTTGCAATTATAACTTGTGCTAGATTAGGAAAGCATGTTTAGTTGATTTAACTTGCCTAATTTCTTAAGTTGCCTTGACGTACTACGTAAAGCATGCTAGGCCAGTACTACCTGTTGCTTGTCTTTTGTACTTCATTTCTGTGTATCTTCTGGTGGTGATTGCGCATTTATATTGGGGCTACGGATGTGGGATTCCGGTAGCTCCCCCTTGTTTGTTTACTTTGGGACTGTGGGTTCGATTCCTGATAGATCCCCCTGCACATTTACTTTGGGACTGCGGGTTAGATTCCCGATAGACCCCCCTACACATTTACTTTGGGACTGCGGGTTAGATTCCTGATAGATCCCCCTGCATATTGATAGTTGGACTACGGGACGGTATCCCGGGAGATCCTTCGGATTTACACATATGATGGACTACGGGACGGTATCCCGGGAGATCCTTCGGATTTACACATATGATGGACTACGGGACGGTATCCCGGGAGATCCACTGAACAGTTGAGAAAATGACTACAGGACGGTATCCTGGGAGATCCTCATTGTTATCATTGGTATTGAGTTGTACATATTCCGTGCTTACTTTGTTTTTTGTGTAGTTGTTATTGCCTTGTTTAACCCGTCTATTCTCACTGTTGTACTCATTATTACTGCCAGTTTTTCATACTGTTAATTTATTATTATATTTTACCTCAGTAGGGCCCTGACCTTCCTCGTCACTACCCAACCGAGGTTAGGCTTGGCACTTACTGAGTACCGCTGTGGTGTACTCATGCCCTCTGCGCATGTTTTTCATGTGCAGATCCAGGTACCTTCACTCAGGCGCACTACCCTTGAGGCGGGGAGAGCTACGGAGACTTCGAGGTATATCTGCAGTGTCCGCAGACCGAAGAGTCTCCTCCTTTATTCTATCTGTAGTACTTAGTTTTTCTATCGTACCTTGTTGTAGACACTCTGGAGATTAGAGCATTTACGGTACTTCTTTAGCCTGTGTTTCCCGTGAGTTTTCGGGTTTTGGAATGAGATTGTAGACTTCTGCATTATGTTTTTTAGTTGAATATGCCAAGTGGCACTTACATATATCGTTTCCTTCTAGAATGGCTTAGTTTAATTAAATGTTTTCGCAAGTTATATTAATTTCCGCATTGTTAGGCTTACCTAGTTGTAGGAACTAGGTGCCATCACGACATGTTCATGGAGGGTGAACTAGGGTCGTGACAAGTTGGTATCAGAGCTCTAGGTTCGTAGGAGTCACGGAACATAGGCCAGTTTATTAGAGTCTCATTGATCGGTACGGAGACATTTGTACTTATCTACGAGAGGCTATGTAACTGTTTAGGAAAAATCTTCATTTTATTTGAATTCCTTGTCGTGCGATATTTTTGAACATCAATTCTAAACTTCTGACTTCTATTCTCTCACATATGGTGAGGACACGTGCTACTCGAGATGATCAGGCACCCGTGCTCTCTACTGCAGCCGTCAGAGGCCGGGGCCGGGGGAGAGGTCGAGGACGCGCACGTGGTGCAGCCAGAGCACCTGCGCGAGCTGCCACCGAGGCACCACCAGCAAATCCAGCCGGAGCCCAAGCACCTGACACTCCTACTACTGCCACTACTACTCCAGCTCTACAGGAGACTTTGGCCCAGTTCATGAGTATGTATACCACCTTGGCTCAAGCAGGGTTGCTTCCCGTTGCTGCAGGCACATCCCAGGCCGGGGGAGGAGCACAGACTCCCGACATCCGCACTCCTGATCAGCGAGTGCAGGTTGAGCAGGCTCCCGAGATTATTCCTGCACCGCCTACAGTGCCAGTTCATCCCGAGGACGGGTCAGCTGCTTCAGAGGACGAGCAACAGAGACTTGAGAGGTTCAAGAAATATGATCCCCCAGTGTTCAGTGGATTAGCATCAGACGATGCTTGGAATTTCTAGAGGAGTGTCACCGTATTCTTCGCACTATGGGCATAGTGGAGTCCAGCGGGGTTTCTTTCATTGCTTTTCAGCTTTGGGGAGCCGCCTATGATTGGTGGCGCACTTATGAGATAGACAGTCTAGTCGAGGCTGCTTCACTGACTTGGACCCAGTTTTCGGATATGTTTATGAGAGAGTTTGTCCCCCAGAGTCTCAGGGACGCATGGCGCGTAGAGTTTTAGCATTTGCGCCAGGGTGCTATGACTACTTCGGAGTATGCTATCCGCTATACCAGATTGTCCAGGCATGTACCGACCTTGGTTGTTACAGTTCAGGAGAGAGTTTGCAGGTTCATTGAGGGTCTTATCCCACCCATCATATCTAGCATGGCTCGAGAGTTGGAGATGGACATTCCTTATCATTAGGTAGTGAGCATTGCTAGGAGGATTGAGGGTATGCTCACCAGGGAGCGAGGGGAGAGGGAGGCCAAGAGGGAGCGAGAGTCGGGTCACTACTCTGGTGCCCGTACCCCATCAGCAGGTCATTATGGCAGAGGTTATGCAGGTCGCCTCATCCATTCAGCTCTTCCAGCAGCCAACAGTGCTCCAGCTCTGCCTATACCTCAGGAGCCTTACTATGCACCTCCAGTTTCTAGCGCGCCTCCTGCGCGGGGTACTTCCAGGGGTCAGTCCAGCAGACCTGGCCCTAGTCAGTCACAGCCACCGCGTCTTCCCAGAGCTATTTCGAGTTTTGTGATACACGCCACATGGTTAGGGACTGCCCCAGACTTGGTAAGAGGTGCATCTTCACAGACTACTTAGCCACAGTGTGCTCCTTAAAGTTCTTAGGCCATGATCACATCTCCAGCTGCTACCCCACCTTCCCAGCCGGCTAGGGGCGGGGGTCGGGGAGATAGAGGTCGCCCTTGGGAGAGGGGACGGGCTAGATATTATGCTTTTCCTGCTCGTACTGAGGCTGTTTCCTCCGACTCCATCATTACAGGTATTATACTAGTTTGTCACAGAGAGGCAGCGGTTCTATTTGATCCCGGCTCTACTTATTCTTATGTGTCTTCTTACTTTTCTCCACATTTGGGTGTGCCTCGGGATTCTTTGAGTGCCCCCATTTATGATTCTACTCCTGTGGGAGATTCTTTTGTTGTGGACCATGTCTATCGGTCATGTTTGGTTACTATTTGTGGTTTTGAGACCAGAGCAGATTTATTGTTACTCGGTATGGTTGATTTTGACATTATTTTGGGCATGGACTGGTTGTCGCCCCATTTTGCTATTCTTGATTGTCACGCGAAGACCGTGACACTGGCTATGCCAGGTATTCCGCGTATTAAGTGGAGTGGTACTTTAGATCACACTCTCAGTAGAGCTATCTCTTTTCTTAAAGCTCAGCGCATGGTTAAGAAGGGGTGTGCTGCGTATTTAGCTATTGTGAGAGATGTCAGTGCTGATTTATGTTGATTCAGTTCCAGTGGTACGGGATTATCCTGATGTGTTTCCAGCTGATTTCCCGGGCATGCCACCCGATAGAGATATTGATTTTGGCATTGATATGTTGCCGGGCACTCAGCCCATTTCCATTCCTCTGTATCGTATGGCTCCTCCTGAGTTGAAGGAGTTGAAGTAACAGTTGCAGGAATTGCTTGGTAAGGGTTTTATTCGACCCAGTGTTTCACTGTGGGGTGCTCCTGTTTTGTTCGTGAAGAAGAAGGATGGTTCTATGCGTATGTGTATTGATTATCGCCAGCTGAACAAGGTTACAGTGAAGAACCATTATCCTTTGCCTCGTATTGATGACCTGTTTGACCAGATTCAGGGTGCACATGTGTTTTCTAAGATTGATTTGCGCTCAGGTTACCATCAGTTGAAGATTCGGGAGCCAGATATCCCGAAGACTGCCTTCAGGACTCGGTATGGTCATTACGAGTTCCTTGTTATGTCATTTGGGCTGACCAATACCCCAGCAACTTTCATGCACTTGATGCACAGTGTATTCAGGCCATATCTCGACTCGTTCGTTATTATTTTTATTGATGATATTCTGGTGTATTTCCGGAGTCGGGAAGATCATGAGCAGCACCTGAGGACCGTGCTTCAGACCTTGAGGGAGAAGAAGTTATATGCAAAGTTCTCAAAATGTAAGTTTTGGCTGAGTTCTGTGGCATTCTTAGGCCACGTGATTTCGAGTGTGGGTATTCGGGTGGATCCGAGGAAGATAGAGGCCATACAGAGTTGGCCTAAGCCATCCTCAGCTACAGATATTTGCAGTTTTCTTGGTTTGGCGGGCTACTACCGTCACTTCGTGGAGGGATTTTCATCGATTGCGGACCCTATGACTAGATTGAACCATAAGGGTCCCCCATTTCAGTGGACAGAGGAGTGCGAGACGAGCTTTCAGAAGCTCAAGACAGCTTTGACTACAGCCCCAATCTTGATGTTGGCTATCGGTTCGGGGTCTTATACTGTCTATTGTGGTGCCTCGAGAGTTGGCTTTGGAGCGGTGTTGATGCAAGACGGTAGGGTGATTGCCTACGCGTCCAGATAGTTAAAGATACATGAAAAGAATTACCCTGTCCACGACCTTGAGTTAGCTGCCATTGTTCATGCCTTGAAGATCTGGCATCATTATTTGTACGGTGTGCCTTGTGAGATCTATACTAACCATCGGAGCTTGCAGCACTTACTCAAGCAAAAAGATCTTAATATGCGTTAGAGGAGGTGGTTAGAGTTGCTGAAGGATTATGACATTACTATTCTGTATCACCCTGGCAAGGCCAATGTGGTAGTGGATGCCTTGAGTCACCGGGCGGAGAGTTTGGGTAGTTTGGCATATGTACCAGCTTCAGAGAGCCTTAAGGCAATGGATGTTCAGGCCTTAGCCAGCCAGTTTGTGAGATTGGACCTTTCGGAGCCTAGTCGGGTTCTAGCTTGCGTGGTTTCCTGGTCTTCCTAATTTGATCGTATCAGGGAGCAGCAGTATGAAGACCATCATTTGCTTGTCCTTAAGGACAAGGTTCAGCGTGGAGATGCCAGAGATGTGACCATCGGAGATGACGGGGTATTGAGGATGCAGGGCCGGATTTGTGTGCCCAATATTGATGGTCTTCGAGAGTTGATTCTAGCAGAGGCCCATAGTTCGTGATATTCCATCCATCCGGGTGCCGCGAAGATGTATCAGGACTTGAGGCAGCACTATTGGTGGAGGCGGATGAAGAAAGATATAGTTGGTTATGTGTCTAGATGCCTCAACTGCCAGCAGGTAAAGTATGAGCACCAGTGCCCGAGTGGGTTGCTTCAGCAGATAGAGATTCCGGAATGGAAATAGGAGCGCATCACCATGGATTTTGTATTTGGACTCCCACGGACCTTGAAGAAGTCTGATGCCATTTGGGTCATTGTGGATCGGCTGACAAAGTTTGCTCATTTCATTCCTGTGTGTACCACGTATTCATCGGAGCGGTTGGCGGAGATTTATATCGGGGAGATCGTCCGTCTGCATGGTATTCCAGTTTCTATTATTTCGGACAGAGGTACTCAGTTTACATCGCAGTTCTGGAGAGCTGTGCAGCAGGAGTTAGGCACTCGGGTGGAGTTGAGCACAACATTTCACCCCCAGACGGACAGAGTCCGAGCGCACTATTCAGATTCTTGAGGATATGCTCCATGCATGTGTGATTGAGTTTGGAGGGTCTTGGGATCATTTCTTGCCACTGGCGGAGTTTTCTTACAACAACAATTATCAGTCTAGCATTCAGATAGCGCCGTATGAGGCTTTATATGGTAGGAGGTGTAGATCTCCGGTGGGTTGGTTTGAGCCGGGTGAGGCCAGGCTATTGGGCACAGAGTTGGTTCAGGATGCATTGGAAAAGGTTAAGATGATTCAGGATAGACTCCGCACCGCCCAGTCCAGACAGAAGAGTTACGCAGACAGGAAGGTTCGTGATGTTTCATATATGGTTGGTGAGCTGGTTCTGCTTCGGGTCTCGCCTATGAAAGGCGTAATGAGGTTTGGGAAGAAAGGAAAGTTGAGTCCGAGGTTTATTGTCCCTTTTGAGATCTTGAGGCGAGTTGGGGAGGTTTCCTATGAGCTTGCCTTACCTCCCAGTTTGGCCGGAGTTCATCCGATATTTCATGTTTTGATGCTTCGAAGGTATCACGGTGACCCGTCGCACGTGTTGGATTTTAGTTCAGTCCAGTTGGACAAGGATCTATCCTATGTTGAGGAGCCAGTGGCTATATTGGACAGGCAAATCAGGAAGTTGAGGTCAAAGAACATAGCTTCAGTGAAGGTTCAGTGGCGGGGTCAGCCAGCCGATGAGGCGACTTGGGAGACCGAGTAGGATATGCACAGCAGTTACCCTCATCTTTTCACTACTTCAGGTATGTTCTCTATGCTCGTTCGAGGACGAACGTATGTTCTCACTGCTTCCCCTAAGTTCATTTTTGCTATTTTGGTTTGCCGGGACGTTTGGTGTTGGGTTTTCGGAGAGTTTTGTGACACTTAGTCCCTAAATGAGAGCTTAAGTATGGAAAAATGGTCCGTAGTTGGAACAGTATGAAGGCGACCTCGGAATGGAAATCCTATGGTTTCGTTAGCTCCGTTAGGTGATTTCGGGGTTGGGAGCGTGTTCGTAATGTATTTTGGAAGTCCGTAGCTCATTTAGGCTTGAAATGCCGAAGTTTGAATTTTTGAAGTTTCTAGCCCGATAGTAAGTTTTTGATCCGAGGGTCGGATTGGAACTCCGGAAGTTTCAGTAGCTCCGTCATGCCATATGGGATGTGTGTGCAAAATTTCAGGTCATTTGGACGTGTTTTGGTTAGGTTTTTGATCGAAAGCGTGTTTTGATGGAAATTGAAGTTCTTAGGCTCAAATCCTTGTTTAATTCGAGTTTACGGCGTTGTTTTAGGTGGTTTAAGGATTGGTACAAGTTTGAATGGTGTTGTGGGATATGTATGTAGGTTTTATTGAGGTCCCGGGGCCCTCGGGTGTGTTTCGGATGCTCAACGGAGCATTTTGGAGTTGTAAAAGTTGCAAAAAAATCCTTCAGCTATTGCAGGTTATTTTTCTTCTTCGCGATCGCGTCCCAATTCACGCGATCGCATAGAGCAATTTGGAGGGGGGCCCAATTCTTCAATCGCGATCGCATGGTTTGATTCGCGATCGCGTAGCTCTACCTTTCCCTTCTTCGCGTTCGCGTGTCCTCAGACGTGATCGCGTAGGGTCAGCTCTCCCTTTTCCGCAATCGCAAGCCTATTCACGCGATCATGCAAGACTTTTTCCTGGAGCCTTATTTTTACTCTACGCGATCACGGCCCTATTTTTGCGATCGCGATTCATTAAACACCTGGGCAGTATTTAACATTTCAAAAATGAGGGTTAGCCATTTTTATAAAAATACAAGCTTGGGAGCTCAGATTTGGGAGCAATTTCGAGGAGTTTTCGAGGGCAATGATTGGGTAACGATTCTCTACTCCCTTATGCTTAAAACCCACTAATCTAATCACAAATTCATCTTTATATTTCGGATTTTTGAATGAAAAATTAGTAAAACTTCATAGACCAAACTATTAGGTTTTGAGTGGGTGTTTGACCTCCGATTTGAGAGATTTTTATATGGTTAGACTTGTGAGAGTGCGAGGGTTCTGGAAATGTGAAAATTATCCGATTTCGAGATGTTGGCTTGTGGGGCATTTTGGTCATTTTACCTAATTTCACGTCTTGTCTTTGACTTTAATAGTAGAATCAGTTGTTTGAGATGTTATTTACGATATGTAATTAAATTGAATTGATTTGGGTCATTTGGAGTCGGATACTCGTGGCAAAGGCGTGGTTTCTGGTTGATTTTTGTATCAGTTCGAGGTAAGTGGCTTGTCTAACCTTGTGTGGGGGACCTTTCCCTTCGGATTTGTTATTTGGTAATTGAGTGCGTTGTACGCGAGGTGACGATCGCGTACTTGAGCTAATTATTGAAAAAACTGATTTTTACTTAAGATATTGAGATTGAGTTTCTTTCATATTTGCTTTATTCTACTTGCAATTATAACCTGTGCTAGATTAGGAAAGCATGTTTAGTTGATTTAACTTGTCTAATTTCTTAAGTTTCCTTGACTGTACTACGTGAAGCATGCTAGGCCAGTACTACCTGTTACTTGTCTTTTGTACTTCATTTCTGTGTATCTTCTGGTGGTGATTGCGCATTTATATTGGGGATACGGATGTGGGATTCCGGTAGCTCCCCCTTGTTTGTTTACTTTGGGACTGCGGGTTCGATTCCTGATAGATCCCCCTGTACATTTACTTTGGGACTGCGGGTTAGATTTCCGATAGATCCCCCTGCACATTTACTTTGGGACTGCGGGTTAGACTCCCGATAGATCCCCCTGCACATTGATAGTTGGACTACGGGATGGTATCCCGGGAGATCCTTCGGATTTATACATATGATAGACTACGGGACGGTATCCCGGGAGATCCACTGGACAGTTGAGAAAAGGACTACTGGACGGTATCCTGGGAGATCCTCATTGTTATCATTGGTATTGAGTTGTACGTATTCCGTGCTTACTTTGTTTTTTGTGTAGTTGTTATTGCCTTATTTAACCCGTCTATTCTCACTGTTGTACTCATTATTACTGCCAGTTTTTCATACTGTTAATTTATTATTATATTTTACCTCAGTGGGGCCCTGGCCTTCCTCATCACTACCCAACAGAGGTTAGGCTTGGCACTTACTGAGTACCGTTGTGGTGTACTCATGCCCTTTCTATGCATGTTTTTCATGTGCAGATCTAGGTACTTTCACTCAGGCACACTACCCTTGAGGCGGGGAGAGCTACGGAGACTTCGAGGTATATCTGCAGCGTCCGCAGACCGAAGAGTCTCCTTCTTTATTCTATTTGTAGTACTTAGTTTTTCTATCGTACCTTGATGTAGACACTCTGGCGATTAAAGCATTTACAGTATTTCTTTAGCCTGTGTTTTCCGTGAGTTTCCAAGTTTTGGGATGAGATTGTAGACTTCCGCATTCTGTTTTTGAGTTGAATATGCCAAGTGACACTTATATATATCGTTTCCTTCTAGAATGGCTTAGTTTAATTAAATATTTCCGCAAGTTATATTAATTTCCGCATTGTTAGGCTTACCTATTTGTAGGAACTAGGTGCCATCACGACATGTTCATGCAAGGTGAACTGGGGTCGTGATAGTTGTTGAGACTCGCCAATATCTTGGAGACTCGCAGCGCAAAAAGTGGATGAGCTGGTGTGGGCACTATCCTTAGAGTAGAAGTGGTTGGGACTGATGCTGACGTCCCGAAAGATGGAGGTGAAGGAATGTCATATGTACTACTAGAAGGCTTGGCTACAGTGGTAGGCATGTCAGCTGAAGCTGTAACTGCCCCCGAAGGCTCATCAGACTGGCCCACGGTAGTAGTTGGCTGACCCTTGTTCCTCGGGTCCTTCAAAGAGTACATGTGAAAGGCTACTTCGCCCGAACCTTTGAATCAAAGCCCTTTGAATCCACTCCCGCATCTGTAAGATACTCCGTAATAGTGTTTAGATATAGGTAGGAGCTCTCACCTTGCCTACCAACCAAAGACATAATGGCACCCACATTGATTGGGTACCCGACCATGATGGAGGCAACTAGGACTGCCCGTGGGACTGGGAGATTTTGTCATTCCGAATCGGACAGATTCAGCTGCACACAAATATTTGCCAACCATTAGCTTCAAATTTCAGGGTGTTCCGCTGAATGGGAACCCCTGCTGTGATCCATGGTGGTGGTGGTCCTAGAGCTGCCAATATCTCTGCTAGCCATGGGCGAGTTGCATCACCCAATGCAAACTTCTCCAAATATTATACCGGCTCCACATCCTCGATCCCCAAATATGTGTTCAGTGAGGTTTGATCGAATGTGACTTTTAGGTTCCTCACTTTGGTCACCTTAGTACCCTTCTTGATATGTGCCACATTGGCGTAGAATTCCCATACTAAGTGCTCCTTGGCATCCACCACGCTTCGCTTCGGGTGAACCATGACCACCCTTTTCTCTCCCAAAACTGTCTTGACACATTCGAGTTGTATCTATCCAAGTCCTTCAAAACAAATTTACGCTCAAGTGTGAGCGATCTCTGAGGACACCACTATCGTAACCTGTTGAAAGCAATCAGGCTCACGAATCTATCTTCCCAGTCTTTTTTCTTCTTCGACCTCTCAAGGCCGGCAACTCGGGTATCTCCCCCTCAACCGTCATCAGGAACATCATCATCATCATCAATTGTAATTGGTGCGGCGGAGGCATGTGAGAAAGAGGGCTCTGAACTCTACTGTCATCTTCCGAACCCTCAGAAGAGCTAGCTGAGGTGGAAGGCTCATCTCTGAGCTGGAAACTGCCTTGGCTGAGACTGTGCATCGGGCTGCTCTTGCACTGAATTGCCTTCTGATGCTTCCTTAGACGGGACATAGGAACTGGACTCAGCAGGCTCTAAGGTTCTCCCGACTATCACTTTTTTGTTTATAACTTTCTGTACGGAGAGTGGTATGGTACTCTTGCTTTAGTCTCGAAGGATTCACTACTCCTTTTAGATGTATCACCTCGTCCCCGTGATCTAACCATTGTCTAAACTACATAACAACAGGGATCAGTTATAGTTCAAATCACAGTATCAAACAGTTGCAGACAGTTGTAGAAAAAACCAGATGCAGGTATAGAAGTGTGGTCCATACATTTTTTTACTGCGACCGCAGATGGAATGTGCACCGCACAATTTTGAATTGCGACCGCAGTGGAGATTCTACAGTCCACATAATTTCAAGTGCGACTGCACAATTGAAGTGCGGACCATACAATTTTGAGTGCGGTCGCACAATTTCAGCTTAAAAAATGCAACTATCTGATAACAGAGAATTGGTCGATCTGTGGCCACGGTCCAATTTCTGTGGACCGCACAATTTGGAGTGTGGTCCGCACAATCAATTCACATCATAAGCCCTACACTAGCAATCTGCGGACCTCACAATTTCTTGTGTGGGCGCTCAATTCAAAACAAAAACAGGCAATAACTTAGGGTTCTATCTTTTGCACACAAATTTTGACATGGTAGTGGCAAGTAATCATGATTAACAGTTTACCCATCTCCCAATTAGCAAGTATGAAGTTACCCAACACACAATATAGCTCACATGATGATGATTTTCACATTAGGCCTAAAAATTCCTAAACTAATTATGAACAAAATTAAGAAACTTGAAAATTGAAAAATGAATTGAACATACCGGTGATGTAGTGATGCTAAGGAAGAATCAAAGATGAAGATTTGAGTGCCAGATTCATGGATTAGTTAAATGCAATATGTTTTCCTTTGTGTGAATGTTCAAAGTTCGTAAAGTTTTTCAGTAGTGAAGATGCTACTATTTATACTTGACCGTTAGGTAAGGGTTCAAGAGTTTGAGTGCGGTCCGCACAATTTCATGTGCGGCCGCACTCCTTTACATGTTATAATTTTTACCTTTTGATGAATCTACAGTCCGCACATTTTTTAGTGCGGCCGCAGATTTTGGTGCGGACCGCAGATTTCCTTGTGCGGCCGCACTTCGTCCATTTCTCTGATAGGAAAACTTCATAGAGTGTGCAATTTTGGCTTTCCAGTTGTACGGCCCGCACAAGAAATGTGCGGCTGTAGATCTCTTTCTGCTGTGGCACTCAAATTTGTGCGGTTCGCACAATTTCCATACTTAGCCAATTTTTTCTGAGCACAGCCCCTGCAAAGCATACTTATTCTTGCAACACATTTCAAAACCAGTTAGCACAAAACAAGGGCTATCCTAAGAAGAAGAAAAAGAAAAAGACACATGGGTTGCCTCCCATGAAGCGCCTGATTTAACATCGCGGCACGACGCAGATTACCATCATCACTTGAAATGAAGAACCGCCACAACATGGCCATCATCAACTTTTCCCAAACAGTACTTCCCCCTGTGACCATTGACTCTAAAAACCTCATCATTTTTATTTTTCAAGTCCAATGCACCAAAGGGTGTCACAGTCACAACCTCAAATGGGCCACTCCATTTAGACTTCAAGTTCTGTAACCGAGAACTGAACAATACACAAGATCACCTTCTTTAAATTCCTTGCTCTGAATGTAACTGTCATGGAGGTACTTCATCTTCTCCTTGTATAAGGATGAACTTATATATGCATGGTATCGAAAGTCATCTAGCTCATTCAATTGTGCCACCCTTAAGTTGGTGACGACATCCCACTCAAGATTCGTCTTCTTCAAAGCCCGCATGGCTTTATGCTCAAGTTCCATCGGAAGATGACAAGCTTTCCTAAACACCAACAGGTATGGAGACATTCCAATCGGTGTTTTATAAGCCGTCCTATAAGCCCATAAAGCATCATCAAGTTTCTTTTGCCAATCCGTCGGGTTGGCATTCACTATTTTTGACAAAATACTCTTTATCTCTCATTTGGAAACTTCCACTTTACCACTTTCTTGGATGATCGGAAGTCGTCACTTTATGAGTGAAACCATACTTGGTGAGTAAAGTATCGAAGGCCTTGTTGCAAAAATGCAAACCCCCATCACTTATGATAGCCCTTGGAGTACCAAATCTTGTAAAGATGTTCTTCTTCAAAAACTCCACCACACTTCTCGCTTCATTGTTGGGCAAAGCAACGGCCTCAACCCACTTGGACACAAAATCAATCGCGACCAAGACGTTTGTGTTTCCACAAGAACTCACAAACAGACCCATGAAGTCCATACCCCACACATCGAAAATGTCAATATCCAAGATGGTGGTGAGGGGCATTTTATTTTTTGTTGATATTCCATCGGCCCTTTGGCATTCATCACAAAGCTTGACAAGCTCACTATCATCCTTGTAGATAGTGGGCCAATAAAAACCGCAACTTAATACTTTGGCCGTTGTTCTTGCTCCACTATGGTGACCACCATAAGGTGAAGAGTGACAAGCCCCAAGAATTTCACTTTGTTTCTCCTCCAGTACACATTTTCTAATCACTCCATCCGTACAAATTCGAAAAAGGTACGGTTAATCTCAATAGTAGTCTTGACAATCCCGTTTGAGCTTCTTCCTTTGGTTTGAAGAGAACTCAACTAGAATGATAACACTCACAAGATAATTTGCCAAACCCGCGAACCAATGCACTTCCTTCATAGAAATAGCCAAAAGTTGCTCATCGCGAAAGGAGTCATTGATTTCAAGGCCATCATTCGGCCTCCCCTCCTCCTTCAAACGAGACAAGTGGTCTGCCACTTGGTTTTCACTCCCTTTTCGATCTTGGATATAAATATCAAACTCTTGCAACAATAGTACTCATCTCATCAAACGGGCTTTGGAATCTTTCTTGCTCATGAGATAACGGAGTGCCGCATGATCCGTATGAACAATCACTTTTGCGACTATCAAGTATGGGCGAAACTTTTCAATAGAAAACACAATGGCAAGAAAGTCTTTCTCTGTAACGGTGTAGTTGACTTGGGTACTATCAACAAAAATGAACTTTAGCAGCAATAAAAAATAGCATTGGCGGCAATAACAATAGTCGCTATATCATTTACCGATAATTGGTGTTTAGCCGCTGAAGCCACGGTCGACAAAGCCTTTAGCGGAACTTCTCACAAAAGCTGGTAAAAGGTATGACTTATTGCCGCTAAAGATTATTTTCTTTAACGGCAAATATTTGCGGCAACTATGATGGTTGCTAAACCCACTCTAAAACGGCTAAGAATGCTCTTTTAATGTCCATTTTTATAGCCGCTAAATTTAAAATAATTGCCGCTAAAAGTACATATCTTTAGCGATAATTATTCTGTGGAAATTAGATTGGCAACATCTCTTCTAAAAATGTATTAATATGCCCTTTTAACATCCACTTTAATGGCTAGTAACTTTAATTAATTAACGCTAAAAGTTATCTTTAACATCAATAGAATGGCTACAATATCCCTATACAAACGTCTTAATTTGCCATTTTTATTGTCTATTTTTATAGTTGTTATATTCCGTTAAATTGGCGCTAAAAGAAATACTCTATAATGGTAATAGTTTAGCCACCATTAACAATAGCTATTGCATTCGATCAAAAAATGATCCAAATAACAAAACATATCAATATTAATTCATAAAACCATAATATATCTCATTAAATTTAACTAACAAAAGAAAATACTAATCCAAAATATTAATATCACAGTAACTTAAAAAGACAAACTTGTATTATTTGATCTAAATAGCTCATGTCATTATATTACTAATCCTAACGAATAATAATCTTCAAATAATTTCTGCAACTTTTCATCATATTGAAATCTTCCATCCGCTAAATTATCGAACATCAAACTGTATGACCTGAAATAATAAAATAACTATGTCAATATATGTCAATAGATGAAATATTATAATCCTCAATTCCAGGCTAGTTGGAGCTTGCTTTATAAATCACTTACAATCTATTTTACTCATTTTTGGACCCATTACACTCCAAATGTACAATCAAGTGACAATATCCTCGGAAAAGAACTAGAGGGAAAAATGAGAGAATGTCTGCATACAATATTAGTTAAATATAACTAAGAAAGTTTGCGATGCAATGTAGATATAAACATAAGCAAACAAGTTTTCTTCTCCTACTAGAGCATCAGTTCAAGATAGAAATCATCACATCAATGTAGACAACCAAAACAAGTACACTATATGCTAGACTTGGTGGGATTTTACTTAAGAAGAAGTTGTAGTTCTTATGTAAACCTCAATTTACTGCTGTCAAAACACTGCCCCAAGCTTAGGTTTTTTTTTTCCACTCTAGAATAACAATTCTTGGTTTCAAAACCAACTCAAACTATCCAAATTTTCCAGTTCAATATTAAAATCTAATGTTAACCAACTAGTTTAGAGCTACTGTATATTAAAAATAAAGTCGAAGAAACTAGTTCACAACTAAAGATTACTACCTGCAGCCTTAATCGAAGAACCAACTTTTTATATATTCAAAAGGCACCTATTTTCTATCCAAATAAGTAGGTTTACTGATCAAAATCATGTATACCGAAATGGTTATCATCAAGTAATTGTCTAATGCACAACACCACCAAACCAACCATCCGGGTAGTGGAAAGATAAATTATCACAACTACGAACCAACTATATGTTAAATACCAATCTGTACAAGTTCATGGACTTTCCATGCCTAAAAGCACACCAAAATCATGCAGCTGCAATGATGAGATGCCACATCGAGACAACTTTCTACTTGTAAGTAACACATACTTAAGTAGACTATTCAGATAATTGATTCAAGGCCAAATAATTCCTATAGTGCTACTGAATGTAGTCATGTACTGTAATTGTATGTGAAAAAAGGTACTTCCATTAGCAGACAATATCCTATATATCCCATAAGCGATCTCTCTCGTGGGTCATTCACAATTGAAATATTCAATTATATCTAAACCTAAAGAGTTTTAGAAAATGAGTTTCAACTATTGAGAACTGAATGACATTTTTTGAATCAATAATAAGTATATACTACATAAAATATGCATGTAATTTATATTATTATCTACTTGTGGCAGAAAGGTGGCTTCCTAAAATATATATTATAGACAAAGATGGCAGGGGAGTAACATGGACTGGAATAAACTTAACACCATAGTTGCTAAAATAGTCAATGTTACTGGTACACGAATTAGTAAGTAGGAAGAAGAATTCAATCTATAAAAACTGACGAAAACACTAGTTCGCTGAAATATGATCATCGTCATTGGGTTGGTTTTTTCATTTGTCAAATGGTGTTAATTGGTGTTCAATTTATTGTTATTGAAACTCTTATTTACTTTTGAATACCCAACTAACAATATGATAATTACAGTAAAAAGTCTATATCCCAAGTGCAAAGATATATTTCTCAGTTCATGATAACTCTCTGCTTCGAAGTTATAGTCTTTAATAGTTACTTCTGGATGTTGGAACATCAGAAGATCCAAAAGACCCGAATGTTACTAATATTGATAAAGTTCAATGGAATTATAGAAGTATGTAAGTCAAAATTATTTTCTACTAGTCATGAAGCTTAGTATATTCATGTTATAGAAAGACTCATGCTGCCTTAGAGTTTAGAAAGAAAAAAAAGAGTAAGGACATATAGATCTTGTTTTCATTTCTTGCAAGTTTACATGAAATCAGATTCCAAAGATAAAAAAAATAAAAGGAGAAAAATTCAAACAATAGAAAACTCAAATAGTAGCGCGCCGAGGGATAAAGATGAGTAGTACCCTGAGATAGTGAACACTAAATCTAAACATGTATGATACATACCAGCAAAATATCATACAAGTACTATAATTTAAAAGGTGAAAAAGACAACAAGGACATGATAATATAAAGAGCGGTCACGACCCAAATCCACTACGGGTCATGATGGCGTCGGACACCGCTGTCAGGCCAGCCAACTAGATTACCAATTAATTCCCTCTTTTAATACCTTTGAAAAATCTAAGGTTTTTCCTTCTGTTTCACATACAATAAGATCATTTCTTGAATTCAAACTTAAATAATACCAATTGGTACAAAGATTTACTCAAACCATCCCAGAAATTCGGTGTCACAAGTGCATGAGCAACTACTGATACAGACAAAAAATACAACACAACATCCGTCCGAAATACAATGGACAAAAAAGAAATACAGTTACTAGAAAGGGGTTTCAAAGAGCTACGGGTCGCCTTGCATACTGCAACTCACCTAGTCTCTGAATCGTCCGTGTCGCTGTGCCCAGTAGGCCGCTAAGGTATCAAATACCTGTGCAACAAAAATGCATAGAAGTGTAGTATGAGTACGTAATCAACGTGTACTCAGTAAGTGTCCCGCCTAATCCCGGAGGAGTAGAGACGAGATGGTCAACTCTGACACTTTCTAATGGTCCAATAATGACTCATCCGTAATATGTTTACTAATCAGTGGATTTATGCTATAACATGATTTTTTTAAGCCAATTAGAAAGAAGCAAATAATCAATTAATTCCTTTATGGGAAAACTTCCCAGAATTTCCCTTTAAAATATCTTCGGAATATCTTTAAGCCATGAAAGGCGACAACAATTTAATCAAGTTCCAGGCAGCAATACAAGCATGCGCAAATCATACAGTGGTGACGGCCCGATCCAACAAAAATAAATGTGCACTTGCCGAGGGTCGACGACGCGCCTATAGATGCACCTATTAATCTGCCGAGGCGTTTGGCCCGTTCCAAAATAAACACACACAGACAGATAAACAGTCAGGAAGTCAACGTGGAGCAAATATCCAGGAAAGGTTAATTCTCTTTATAAATTTGGAAAAAACGAAGCTTAAGTCTTTTAGAAAATCCAATTATTAATTTAATATGATTTAAGAAATCTAAGCCATCAATGATCCCACAATTACTCCACATATAATATGCTTTTTGGGTCCTAAACTACCCGGACAATAGCATAATAGTAGCTACGCACGGACTCTCTTCACCTCGTGTGCACGTAGCCCCCCACAACTAGGAGCACATAATCAATTTAACTCACCTATGGGGTAATTTTCCCCTCACAGAATTAGAAAGGAGACTCACCTCGCTCCGAAGACTCGCAATCGGCATTCTACATCCTTCCAAAAGCTTGAACCAACGCACAATGCACCAAAACTAGCCAATTAACGATAAACTAATGAGAATATACTCAAATGCTTGTTAACAATTCATATTATACAAGTTCCCAACTCCGTTTAGTGAAATGACCAAAATGCCCTCGGTCCCACGTGCCCGGAATCCAAAATTTCTCGAAGATAAAGGTTACCCATAATATATGATTTTATCCTAATTCCATACTCAAAATCGTGGCTAAAATCTATGATTATAATTTTCTAGGTTTCCAACCAAAACCCCAATTTTTACACTAATTTTCATGTCCTAATCCATACATAATCAATGTATTTAGCTCATAATGGGTAGGAAAAACTTACTTAGTATGGTTGATGAAGATCCTCCCCTCCAAAAATTGCCAAATGAAGTGGAAGGAATGAGTGAAATGAACAAATCCCGACTTTAAAATAACCCTTCTGCCTTCAGCAATTTTCGCTTATGCGGAAAAATCCCGCTTCCGTGATTCCGCTTTTGCGGAAAATTATTCGCTTCTGCGGTCCCTAGGCTCCAGCCAAAATTTCCACTTCAGCGGAGACCAAACCGCATCAGCGGTTCCGCTTAAGCGGTCCAAAAGCCGCTTCTGCGGCTCCTCTCCAAGCCGGCCCTTCCGCTTCTACGACCTCACCTCCGCAGATGCGGTCCCGCTTCTGCGGAGCCCTGACCGCATCTGCGGTCCCCCAAGCCTTAGTCCAAAACCGCTTCTACGGCCACCTGTTTGCTTCTGTGGTTCCGCTTCTGCGGTCACCCAACCGCAGAAGCGAAAATACCAGCAACCAGATGCTTCAGCACTTCTTCAAAGTCAATTTTTGATCCGTTAACCACCCGGAATCCACCCGAGGCCCCCGGGACCCCAACCAAACATACCAAACAATACCAAAACACATTACGGACTTGCTCGAGGCTTTAAATCATGTCAAACAACGCTAAAATCACGAATCACACCCCGATTCAGGCTTTATGAACTTTGAACTTTTCAACTTCTACTCTGATGATTAAACCTATCAAATCATGTCCGATTGACCTCAAATCTTGCGCACAAGTCATATTTGACATTACGATCCTACTCCAAATTTCGGAATTTGATTCCGACCCCGATATCAAAAAGTCAACCCCCCGGTCAAACTCTTCAAAAACCTTAAAATTGCTATCTTTAGCCAAATGGCTTCAAAATGGTCTATGGACCTCCGAATTCAGTTCCGATCGCGCCCCCAACTCCAGAATCACTATACGGAGCTATTCCCAGTCTCGAAATTCCAAACGGACATTGATAACACCGGAATGAACTTCAAAACAAACTTATGAAATTTCTTCTAAAATACTAACTTTCACAATAGGCGCCAAAACGCTCCAGGGTTATCNAATCCTAGTTCATTTCTTTCAACTTAAGCTTCCGAAATGAGAATTCTCTTCCCAATTCAACTCCGGACTTCCCGAAACTAAATTCCGACCATGCGTATAAGTCATAATACCTGAAATGAAGCTGTTCATGGCCTCCAACTGGTGAACGGAGCGCTAGTACTCAAAACAACCGGTCGGGTCGTTACATTCTCTCCCACTTAAACATACGTTCGTCCTCGAACGTGCTGAGAACTGTACTGGAGTAGTCTGAAATCACTGTTTAGCACCTCACGCACATTCCCATGCTACCAAGAGTTAGCTGAGCACATAAGCTCGATAAATTCTGAGAATGTTCCCTTTTATTCAAGCAAATAAGCCTTAGAGCCCGATTCCAACATTCGAAATCCTATGCTAGGCATGTTCCCAACATACGATCACCATATCAATCACTACACGCTGTATTCAAACACAACGGCATAACTTTCCTGAATTCTTACTTTGCAACACTAAATCCACAGGACCACCATAATATTCTCTGATCAACTTAGCCAAAATCCTACTGATCCGATGCTCCCATTGCACCCCATGACATATACAGGTCTTACTCTAACCTTTACCATACCGCCACGACGAACGAGATGTACCGACATTCATAATCAATTGCCGAGTCAACAAAACATTAGGTCTACACTCCTGACAAGGCCTCCTCCTCATTCTGAACCCAATAATGGTCTTATCTCCATAACATACCTCATGTAGCTGGATTGCACAGAACCCTAGATCAAGGGATCTCGTCTCATCCGATACAACTGCTCAGGCAATAAGCCGCCCCAGAAATTGTTAAAATCTCATATGATGCCACCATGCCCAATAGGCCACCAATCCGAACACAACACAAACAGGAAATCGAATTCTGGAAGGAATTAACTAAACCCCGCACCAAAACGGACTTTTCCTAGAAAGGTATGAAGCGAAACACATAAAGGAATAACATATAGAAAACTAGACTCGACATCACACTGTTGCGGCGCGCAACCCGATCCAAATAACGTACCCATGGCGGCGTGCCACCCGATCCATAAATAAATCTCACATAAGGAGATTGCACTTTGAGCTAAATCTGCCCATTACAACAAAACATCGAATTTCGATCGCAAGCACATTAAGTGCATAATACCATCCCTGAGGAAACACATAGCGCTATAGGCTACGAAACTCAAGCACAACTGAGGTGCGATATACAACATAAATCTCAAAGCCATCCTGCTCATAACACATCATTTCTACGCGGATTCTCAACACGTAAGCAATTTTCTCAAGCCGTCTCATAACACATACGGCGCAATACATCATTACCTGGAATAGACGATGACAAAATAACATCCTGACCGCTCCTCCATAGGGAACACTCGCTGAAACGAACACAACTGGCCTGATATAAAGCCCTGTTCACATATGTAAATCAATATATCGATCTCAAGCTGATTTCTAATTGTACCAACTTGGCGAATAACCTTTCAAAGGTTCATAGTAACTCTCTTTTCCTCATGACACATAAGAACAACCGTCATAACTGGAGCAACCTCCCCAGTTCATGACCCAATAAACAAGGTGCCCTCCAGGCATAGTTTCTCAAACAAATGTTATTACCCCAATCCTCATACTTGCTTAAATCTTTAGTCAATCAAGCGACTACATGCCACACTTACACAATCTTCCCGTGGGACACGGTCCCACAATCTTCTGAAATAAATATCGAGTCTGCTCATTCCAACCATCGATCGCACCAACGCTGAAAAGCGATCAAGAATCCTTAACTAGGATACAAGGCCTTTTTCACAAAACATCAATCTCAGGTGACTCTGAAGCCAATACCAATTTACTCTAATCATTCAACCCTTTCCTTGCTCATCCGAGCCCGTGACATCCTTACCAGCACCAAATTGCAACCTTGATCCTCACTCCGAATTTCCATGCTACTCACTGCACCCAACATGCCAATATACGATAGGACACGATTTTCATCATACTCCGAATTCATTAACNTCTGAATAACATCAATTGCGGCGGCTGACAAGCCTGATACATACCGCTACAAATCATACACACAACTTGATCACGCTGAATGAACTGATCCCAAATCCCATCATGCCCAAATTCAACTGTGGCTAATCAATCCCTTTCCTCCCAATTATCCTTGAGTGCTTTGGAAATAATACTGTCTCTCTTCAACACATAACATACTCCATCTACACTCATCCCGAGTGACCTTGAATCACGAGACCATGCTGTCTCAACTCCTACGAACCATTTCGTACTTCCCAATTGCTACATCACAAGACAACCATCACGGAACACTCTGTGCTGCTTCTCATAAGCTGCTTTCCAAGCTTGATTCGTAATTGTACTTATAGGATCGAAATTATTAAGCACCATACTTAACCACTTTTGAATCCATTAGGACCGATACTGAGAGCCACCCGCTCTGACTTGGTCCCGAATTTAATCAACTCCATAAACCTCATAACACACGAATACCCTCTCAACAAGTCACCCGGCGAAATCACTTCCTCCGGAACCTGTATCTATACAAGGCATAAATCCTGAACCTTCCTCCAAGTCCGAACATGAGCCAATAAGGCCAACCATAGCATGCCTCCAACATTTCATTTGCTCAAACTACCATTTATGGTCTTTTTCCGTAACTGAAATAACCCATCAAGATATTAATAACTGGAAACCTCGCAAGTAGCTAATCACGCAACCCAAATCATAAGCGGTGGGACTCTCCCACTTAGCTTGAAGCCATCATTACACAACTATGGGGTTCACCATCATTCTTAATCTCTTGTTGACATAACCTTGTGCAATCGATCGCCAGCCTTCTCGATATCTTGCCGAAGAAACCCAATTTAATACTATAAATCATTAACACCATTCATACATCAATTCTCTCTGCTGCACATCCAGTAGAACTCTTCGCAGAAGTCTCGCCAACCACGCGATTGCTAACCTGCTCACCGGAATAATCCACCCGAGTCCAAGCTCACTCTCCAGTTGCACGAGTTCCATTCACCCCTCGTGGACATCCATTAAATGTGCGACAATATCATTTCACTTCAAGGTCTTGCTACACCTCCCTCCATTTAGACGGCTCCTTTCTGTTATGTTAAATCCCCGGCCGCACAAGAATCCTAACTTCAAATCAGATTCGAAGACGCCAATAGCCAAGCACCAATATTCTCGAGTCGTCCCAGACTCCCTTAAGGTGCATAGTTTTCTCCTTACCAAGCCCCCACGCAGCTCCGCTGCTCTCCCACTTTGGGCAAACTCACTTCCTCAATCAACTGATCGGCTGGTGCTCCCTAAGCCTGACCATTTTAGAAGTTTAAAACTCCGCCTGACACTTCCCACATATCCTTTCTCATCTCTTGCTGCTCAGTTGTTGCCTTAATAAAATTTATCTTCATAGTACTTGAATCCACCATTTACTATTAATCGCAAGCCTCTCTGAAGGTCGTCTTTATCAAACCACCAACATTTACAATACTGATTTAGTCCGAAACCACCGCATCCCGCGATATTTGATAGTTGAATTTCCAATGCCATTTCACAATATCTTGCCCCAAGGGTTGATCATAGAAGATCATAACACCGATAAACTTAATAC
>MU696840.1:22998-41497 GCA_026770625.1 Nicotiana glauca | reverse complement strand
ACTTAGTATTCGGGATAGGCCGTTTAGCGAATTTCACGGCCTTCCCAAAAGATAACAATACGTTAGCCGCTTTAGGCGCGATTTTTAATAATCTTACCTTCCTAATACGGGTGTACATTTCATGCAACCCAAATCCAAATCCGAAAACGTCGAATAAGAATATGTCAAGGATCCGGGTACATTTCATGTGACGTGATCCGAAAACATGTGCTTAAACGACGTTCACTTTCTTAAATAAAATAATTGATAAAAGCGGTAATTAATTTTAAATTTTCAAAAGTAAGTTAACATGTACAAAAATTAATTTTTAGCCAAATATAACAGTTGAGCGACCGTGCTAGAACTACGAAATTCGGGAATGCCTAACACCTTCTCCCGGTTTAACAGAATTCCTTACCCAGATTTCTGGTTCGCGACTGTTAAACAGAGTCAAACCTTTCCTCGATTCGGGATTCAAACCGGTGACTTGGGACACCATAAATTTCCCAAGTGGCGACTCTGAATCTTAAATAAAAACGAATCCCGTTTCGATTGTCCTTAAATTGAAAAAACTCCTTTCTTATTATATCCCTTCCCGGGGTGTAGTAAAAGCCGATAAAGCTCTTTCGAAAAAAGGAGGTGTGACAACACCTTGATATGATAGGGATCCCGTTAGAAATAACCGTTCACAAGCTGAGTCTGGACCCGAAGTTTTTTCCGGTCAAATAGAAAAGGAGGCCTCAATCCGAAGTCAAGCATGCATTCATAAAAGACGAGGTATCTAAACTCCTTCAAATATGGTCCATTTGGGAGGTTAAATATATGGATTGATTAGCAAACGTAGTGGTAGTCCCTAAGAAGGGGAATAAATTAAGAATGCGGACTATAAAGATTTGAATAAGTCATGCCCTAAGGATTCTTTCCCCCTACCCCATATCGATCGAATGATCGATGCGAAGATCAGCCATAAGATCATCAGTTTTCTCGATGCCTATTTCGGATACAACCAAATTCGGATGGACCCGGATGATCAGGAAAAACGCCTTTTATCACTAAGTATGGTACCTACTGATATAAGTAATGCCATTCGGACTAAAAAATACCGATGCCCACTTATCAACGCCTAATAAAATGGATGTTCGAAGGACAGATAGGAAAATTAATGGAGGTTTACATTGATTACATGCTAGTTAATTTCGTGTGAGCAGAGGATCATTTGAAATATTTGTAGGAAACCTTCAACATATTGAAGAAGTACAGTATGAAGATGAACCCGAAAAAATGTGCATTCAAAGTAAGGTCCGAAAAATTCCTCGGATTCATGGTGTCCAACCGGGGGATCGAGATCAACCCGGATAAAATCAATGCCATAGAAGACATTACCGTAGAGGACAACGTCAAGTCCATACAGAGGTTAACCAGACGCATAGCCGCTTTGGGTGGATTCATCTCGAGATCCTCTAACAAGAGCCAACGTTTTTCTCACTGTTAAAGAAGAAGAATAACTTCTCATAGACTCTGGAGTGCCAACAAGCTTTGGAGGAGCTCAATTTCCTAGTTTGGGAAGAAGAAGGTACGCAATTTCCTTTCTATTATGTTAGTATAACTCTAGGCGAGGCCGAAACTAGGTATCCTCACCTAGAAAAATTGGCGCTCGCTTTGCTAGCGCCTCTAGGAAGCTAAAACCGTACTTCCAACACCAACCTATATGTGTTGTAACTACTTACCTATTGAGGAACATAATTCATAAACCCAAACTATCGAGACGACTAGCCAAATGGGTCGTGGAAATCAGCGGGTACGATATCGTATATCGACCCTAGACCACCATAAAATCTCAAATTTTAGCAAACTTCATGGATGAATTTATGCTGGCCCTAATGCCCGAGGTAGAAATATAATTATTGCTAAACTCGGGGACTTCTTCGAGAATCTGGACCCCTTTTACGGACAGTGCCTCAAACACAAATTGCTCCGGACTTGGCATTGTATTGAAGACACCATCGGGTAATGTAGTTAGACGATCTATTAGGACTATAAAGTTGACTAACAACAAGAACGAGTATGAGGCTGTGATTGCAGGTCTCAAACTTGCCAAAAGCTTGGGGGCAAAAGTGGTCGAAGCTAAGTACGACTCCCTCTTTATGGTGAACCAAGTTAATGGGACATTCGAGGTATGAGCGAAACGAATGCACCTCGACTTCTGACAAGATAAGCTAGGCTCGAGATGCATTTTTAAGGACCAAAATCAAGCCGAAAGTCCCATCGAACCAGAGCTTGTGGACACGACGCCTGCCCTCGGGAATATCGAGGTCATAGTTCCAGAATCGTTCCTAGCCTCGAACAACTTCGAACGACATTGTCGACAATCAAGCATAACCAATGGAAGGCCGAAATATCCGTGACCGGCCAGATATCACGACGGTGATCTCGGCATATATCGATAGGGAACCGTGAATCAGTTAATCAGAGGACTTTCTATCTTTTATAGAATTGTACCTAATGTATAACTCCCCTACTATATAAAAGGGGGTCTGATTACTCATAAAAATAAGTGTAACACGCACTCCAAAGCAATATATTATTATTTTCTCTGGTATTAGCTATTTCTCTTGTTCATTAGTGCTGGTCGTGGGGAGCCCGAATCAAGGGTTACCATTTTCACTAAGGATGGAACTATCTTATCCGCGTGGTTTGAGTTTATTCTATCTTTAAATGCTTATTATTGACTTAATTTATCACTTTATATCAAATTAATCCGTGTATCCTTAAAACCACATATAAATTTATTTGTTATCCAATTTCGAGGGTAAACATATTAAAAATTCTTTGATCATCAATTTCATCAAAGTTATCGTCATTCACCAAATTTGTATCCCAACTAATTTTAATATTGAAATAATAAAGGAATCTATGAACTTCACCACACTTGCTGCTAAACCAACTTTTGGAACTTTGTTGAAATCGTAAGATACGGCTCGTATCTAACCTTTTGTGAACAATTCTAGATGAAAATTTGCTAAATTTTTCGAGATTTTTCAAAATCTATAGATGATAGAGCTTTTGGGTTGTAAAGGGGAAGGAAAAAAAAGATGTTAAGGATGTCGACTTTAGTGTTTGAAAAAAAAAAAAGATGTGCTAGTGGAGATAAATCAAATGTGATATTGTTCAAGCGTGAACTTCAGTGAATTAGAGGTGGTATGACAACATAATGAGTATGACTGTGAGGTGTGTGAAGTGAATATAAATAAATAAATAATGGTGGTTATGTTGTGAGCGGAAGAAGGAATTGCTATGCAGATTTTTATGAAATCAAGTCGTAAGTGAAATATCATGCAGTGTGCCGATGCGACTGAAAAATAGAAAAAATTATAATAAATGGGAACATTTGTATACGAATGCCAATAGTGAAGATTAGGGTTGTGCACAGATCGGATCGGATCAAATTTAGCACATTTCGGATTCAGATTTCGAATTTCAAATTATATAAAATGCAATCCGAATTAACATTGGATCGGATAAATATTTTGAATTTCGAATCAGATTGTCCACATTATTGTGTCTTATTGCCAATCATACTCACTCTTTGGTAATGCTCTCTCTTTCCTGCCACTAAGATTGGTGTTTATCAATAAAAACAAGAATGAAATAAGTGTTGTAACATATGCCACTGACTCCTAAGGCTCTAAGTCTAACTAACGTAGGAATGTCGCTAGCTGCTTAACGTTTCAAAATTCAAATGCAGCTTAACATTTCAAAGAAATTCAAACCACAATATGAATTACATTGAAAGGCAACAATTGTCTTTCATTGTAATAAACAAAATACAATCTTCATAGCAAAATAATAAAAAACCAAAATCCCCACAGTGGGAACTGAAAAGGGAGGCGGAACTTCGGAAGTCGAGCAGGGAGTTGAACTCTTGGAGGCGGAAGTCGAACAAGGAGTCGGAGAATGGAGAGTGTTGGACTCTTGTTCTTGTAGAAGAGAGGCGGAAGCTGAATTTCGAAACAGAGAAATGTGAGAGAGAATAGTTCTATTTAACTTAGGGAGAAGGTACAAATATGTCAATGAACTATGTGAAATAGGATAAATATGCACGTCGTTAATAGTTGGACCCAAATAAGCCCATACTGTTCAATAGTTGTGCAAATTTGCCCTTTTTTAAACGGAAATAATATTTTTTTTCTTTTCTTTTTTTAATTAATTAAAATCAAAATATTTTTTTTTCTAAAGCAATTTTTCTAAAACTTTTTTTTACTAAAAACTTGAAAAAAAAACGGAAATATTTTTTTTCCAGTTTTTACAAAAGAACTGAAAAATACTTTCTAAAAAAATGTTTTTGTAAAAACAGAAATAAAATCTAAAAAGCAATGTTTTTGTAAAAACTGAAAAAAAAAACTGAATTTATTTTTACTAAAAATTGAATAAACGAAAAAAATTATTTTAAAAAAAGCTGAAAAATTATTTTCTAAAACAATATTTTTGTAAAAACAGAAATAAAATCTAAAAAGCAATTTTCTAAAGCAATATTTTTGTAAAAACTGAAAAAACGAAGAAAAAAAAAAGTACTTTAAAAAACTGAAAATTTATTTTCTAAAATAATAATTTTTGTAAAATCTAGAAAAAAAAAACTAAAAAGCAATTTTCTAAAGCGGTAAAAACTGGAAAAAACTAATTTTTTTTAAACTAAAAACTGATAAAAAGAAAATATTTGTTTTTTTTTTCAATTTTTACAAAAATATTGCTTTAAAAAATTGACTTTTAGATTTTATTTCTGTTTTTATAAAAACAATTGATTTAGAAATATTTTTCATTTTTTTTAAATCGATATTTTTTTAAAAACTGGAAAAAATATTTTGATTTTAATTAATTAAAAAAAGAAAAGAAAAAAATATTGTTTCAGTTAAAAAAAAAGGCAAATTTGCACAACTATTAGACGGTTTGGGCATATTTGGGCCCAACTATTAACGGCGTGCATATTTATCCTATTTCACATAGTTCATTGGCATATTTGGACCTTCTCCGCTGAACTTATAAGTTTTAAGTTATAACCTAACCTAAGTGGGTAGTGGGTAGTGGGCAGTGGGCCGGGCTAGTGGGCTGTGGAAAAATGAAGGGAATTTTTCATAAAGTATTATCTTTTAGTAGTAATTAGTCATCTATAAATACAATTTGCTATATTACGGATTATAGATATATTTTATATGGTTATAAGATGTATTTGATGTATTTAAGCTATTGTATTCATGAATACAGTAGGAAAAATAGACGTGAATCAGGGAAGTCCTGTTAATCAATTGTTGTATTTGAGTGTATTCGACTGTATTCATAGAGTGAAACATAGGATTACATCTAGACAGATTATTGTATTCGACTGTATTCACGGTGTGAAATAGGGGATTACACTATTTTTAAAAGGAAAAGTGAATCAATTAACATAATAGACTCCTAATATAACTCAACAAACTCAATTATAACACACAAATTTTGCATTTTCAGTTATAAAAAAGATTCTCAACCGAAAAATACCTAAAAATTATAGCAATCTTCGGAGAGATTATATAATACATTTGAATACATAAATTATATTAATTAAAAAAACTTATGAATACATTCATGGCATATAGCGAGACAGTTATAAAAAAGATTCTCAACCGAAAAATACCTAAAAAATATAGCAATCTTCGGAGAGATTATATAATACATCTGAATACATAAATTATATTAATTAAAAAAAACTTATGAATGCATTCATGGCATATAGCGAGACAGTAAATAGAATAAAATACATAGAATACAACGGGATACATTGAAATATAATGAGAAAAAAGACAGTGAATACAATGAAATACATGGAATACAACGAGATACATTGAATTATAATAAAAAAAAGACAATGAATACAATGAAATACATGAAAATACATTGACATATATTAACAGAAAATTATCCTAAAATATCCATATCTCAATTTTTTTCAATTGGCAGGGACAGTATTCACGAGGCTAGTGGAGCCAGCTTATACAGCAATGAAATTTTTTCAATTGGCAGTGACGGTATTCACAAGGACTCTACATCATAACAGAAATTTTCTTGAACTCAGTAGGAGTCAAGTTATTTCATCAAAATGTTATTGAGAGATAATTTACGAAAAGGAAGAAAAGGAAGTAAGCGTCTGTACTTGATTGCACGTATCTTTTCTCATCACTAGCAGATCTTTATGTGCCAAAGTTTCAACCTTAAACACTTATTAAGTTTCTCTTAATTCTAACAATACGAAAAATATCAATCCCCTGGGTTTTCTAGCTGTAGGAATATGTCGTTGCAGTCGTCGGATGCGGGAGCCGGAGCAATTTCTAAAGTGAGTTTTGTACAAATCCGGTGGAAGGAGGAGGAGATCGAAAATTTTAATGGGATGGGGGAAGAGAATGGGATGTATCAAAGTATAGAGAGAAAGAAAATATTGTAACTGATTAGCGTATTTAGTGACTTAGGGCTAGGAGGTAACCAAAATTAAATATATTGCTATAAATCTTAAAAGGTATCTATAGAATATAATTTTTTTTAAATGGTATTTATTTAAAATAAATAAGGTCTTAACATTTGCTATAGGAGGTAAAAATTCCAAAAATGAAAGACTTCCTAACCCTAAAATTTTAGTACATAGGTCCATATAATTTCGGATTTTGGATCGGATCGGATTAAAATTATATCAATCCGAATCCAATATGAAAATCCAAAATTTTATAAAACACAATCCGAATCCAATCCAAATATCTGAAATTCGAAATCCAAAATTAGATGAATTGGTTCGAATTTCAAATATCTAATCCAAATGAACAATCCTAGTGAAGATGGCTAGTCAAAGAAGGGTCTACTGACCATGGACTAGTGGTGTGAAGAAGTATATGGTGTACTGGTAATAAAAAAAATTTAAACGTCAACAATACAATATAATAAAATTTAAATAACAATTAAAATAAATATCATATTTACAGTAACAATATAATTGTTTGCCTAGAAATACGAGTAACAATTAAATTTGATTTATGGTTTTAAAGATACGTGATTTAGTTCAATACTAATTAATAACCAATAAATCTGAAGTATAAATGGAAGGAAAAAGTAAAATCAAACCAGAATGTACACCAATTTCGATCTCGAGCCAAAGTGACCTCGAGATGGATCAAGAACAATAAAGCAAGAATAATAAAGCTAAAGGACAAATCTGATGAACAATGAACCAAGGGGACGCTTGGCCGGATTTACCCCTCTTTCTGGTCCATCATTAATCTGATCAGACATTTCACGGGCTTGGACAAGGGGATGCCTTTTACCCTCGACCACCTGATCAGGCTATACAGCCCTGGCCTTTATCGAGGGGTATTGATAAATCTTCACCGCCGATCCTTGAAGTCCCTTTTCTCCAGCATTGATAAGGACAATGACAAAGGGTGGATGGGTCGGTTTGTTTGAGTTAGGACCTCCCTGATTCCTACCGAGAGGATGCCATTCCCCGAGGAATGGAACATGAAACGTAAGTATAAATTTATCGATGGTGATTAATACCCTACTTCCCCTACTTTTTCTCGATCTAACATTTTTCTGATGATGCAGCAGTTGCAAAAGCTTGGTTTCCTGGTGCAGTCCCGGACGTTGCAGGCTGGGTATGACAAATGGCATCCACTTCTTCATATGTGGAACACATTTGGCGTGACTTGGCCAAGGGTCGATGGAAAGCTAGAAACCATAGTGCGTTCTCTTATTCACATATTTATGTTTCATAGTGAAATACTTGCTTTATCATTATGCAAGCCTCGGAGATGTCATTGCTATGCGGCCGATCCCGCCCAGTGAAGAAGAAATTCCAAAGCCTACCAAGGAAAAGAAGAGGAAAAGGGGGTCGCTTGCAAATTCCCCGAAGCCAAAGAAAATCAAGGCTCGAAAGCCAAAGGCCGATACCGTGGTCCTATCTTCAGAAATGGCCCAATACCTTCGGGATTAGGATGAAGAGGGGGAAGATGACGACTGCCTATTGGTAGCTGGAAAAAGAGAAAGCACTGGTGCTTCATAGGCTGCTTGACCGATGGCGGCTGGCGCATCTCAATCTCGAATCGAAGAAATTTCGGAGGGGAGCTCGAGCAGAGTGACTGAGCCATCAGGTGCTAAAAGTGCGCCAAATTCTAAGGCCCTCCAAAGAGAGGATAATATCTCAAGTGAATCATATTTAATCAAGACGGCTCGCTGCCGAGCCCCGTGTTTTCTGAAGGGCAGTTCCGAGATACCCAGGCCATTAGGACTCCTATTGTGGGGACGACCCATGAAGGGAGTGATATTTTTCAGGAGTGCCTTGCAGGGGTCGAAGATGGTCTCGATCCTGATGCCTCGTTTATCTTTGATGAGGCCCAAAGGCTTCTTAAGAAAGTAAGTGTTTGCCATAATTGCGATCGAACTTTACTCTTGTTTCCCTAAGTTTAATTTTTTTGCGTGAAGGCTGGGGTGCTTCATTGGCAAGCATTTTCCAAATCTTGAGCCGAGCTTGCTCGGTGTGAAGCCAAACTCAAGAAGGTGATAGAAGAGAGGGATGACCTCAAGCGCCTCTATATACAAAAAAAGGAAGAAGTCAGAGATATCTAAGTTGAGTTGGCGAAGGCTCGTCAGGAACAGACTGAACTTATCGAAAAGGTAATGTGTCCTTTGGGGGTCTGTTATGTATTCATTTGATTTAGCAATTAACACTTCAATTTTTGCAGGCCAGCAGAAGGGCGAGCTAGTGGAGCAGCTCGGAGAAGAACTCAAGATGAAAGAGGTTGAGACCCTAGGGTGGAAACAACACATAGACTGTTTCGCCTCAGAGAATGATACACTTCGGGAGCAGCTAATTTCAATTGAATGCCAGCTTCAAAATGCAAAAAAGGAAAGCTTGGGCCGGAATTGCAAAATTGAGGAGCTCGAAGCTAAATCAGCCGCTGAGTCTGCGAAGGCCAAATCTTAGGCGGAGGCATTTGTGTCTTCGCATCGAGCTGACGCTGAAACTACTAATGCTTGGGCAAAGGAGATCTCCATTGCGGCTGAAGTTAAGTTATCATGTGCTCTCGACCATGCCAGGTGACTATCCCGGAGAGAGACTCTCGAGGAGGTTCACGATCGTGGCTTCGACCTCTTATCTGACATTGAAAAAGCAAAAACTTTGGAGGACGAGGCTGCCTCTTTACTTTCTGATGGTGAGGATTGTGCCAGTGGCTCCAAGAGCGGAGAAGATGAGGATGAAATCTCCGAGGAGGAGGTTCCTGAATATGTGGCTCCCGAAGACGCAACTCCCGAGGATGTGGCCCCAAAGTAGATTAGGTTCCTTTGTTTTGTTTTTGTGTACGGCCTTTCGTGGGTTGTAAATACCCATTTTGTAAATATAAAGCATTTTCTTTTGCTCCACCTCCAATTCATATTGAATTCTGCTTTGTCTTCACTTTTGTGGAAAATTTTAATAACTTCAATGATAAAGCGAACATCAACTCTGATTTCGAATAGAACAAACCCTTACATTTTTAAATAATCAATGGGCGATCTTCGAACTTAGAACAGAATACTTCTAAAGGTTTTTGTTAATCCTCGAGCTATGCCCTAGTTAATTTGATGAGAGCTCGGGGTGACGGGACTCTTGAGTCCGAGTTGAGTGAGAGCAAGGTCTCGAACTCTATATGTTCTGGCCCTTAGGCTCTTTTATATTGGCCCTTAGGATCTTTTAGGTTGTCCCTTAAGCTCTTTAGGTTGGGCCAATTTGGCCTCTAAAGCGGCTAAATTTTTTCTCTATTTTCGGCTAAAAGACTTTATTGAAAAGTTTTATGTGCCATATCATATGCTTTTGTACCTGCTGGGTTTTTCGAAGGTTCGATCGATCAGAACCTTATTTATAATTCGTTTGTGTAACGATAATCGAATACCTCTTGAGGCTTTTTTGAAGGCTGATATTATCGAAGCCTTTACATTATACGAGGGCTAATTTTATCGAAGCCCTTTATAATTTGCTTTTGCTTAGGGTAGCCTGATTTAACTAATTTTTCAAAGTGTTTGAAGGCCTTTAATTTTATGGCGAAAGTCGGACGTCTCCAAGCTGCGTTATTTCGGTCGTAGCCTTTTTATATGATCGTAGTCTTTAATATGATTGTACCCTTTGTGTATGTCTCTTAGACTTGTTTCCCGATAACCCTTTTGAACTTCTCAAAAGGTTAGCCCCGAGTATGATGGCATGGGCCTTTATGTCGAGGGGATGCCTCTTTGAGGTCTTATGAATTCGAGTTTAGATGACTCGAATGCGTCGACTGTCGGTGAAAGTCCCCGAGTATTCGAGGTGTATTTAAGTTTTGGCCCTTGAGTCATTTCTTGCAAAATCACAAATATGACGTCCGTATAGTAGCAAATTTCTTTGAGACACAAAGTGTTTTTCAATATAGAAAGAATTTTTCTTTGAATAATTTGATGCATACGTACATGTTTTGCCAGTGGAGCTCGACTTTTCTATATGGACATGGTTCATCTAACCGTTTGGTCCATTACAAATGTTTTCTTATCAAGGCCCTCTTTGGCGTGAAGTATTTTTCTCGAAAATAGAATCTCTGAGGCCCTAGTATTTGAGGTTGATTGAAAAGAAGACTTGGATATTGTCGAGTTCTCCTTAGGTAGAACATAGTTGTTGCCTCGTTAATAACCTCGCAAGTAAAACCCATTTGGGACTAAATCCGATCTAAGGGAAAAAGAGTACAACGCGTGCTTTAAAACCTAAGGTCTTCGTGTAAAAAGGTGCCTTCGATATCTTTGATCGAACACCTATAATGGGTTAGTTTCAAATTCAAATGGACCAAAGTAAAAAATTAAACCTTAGCAATAATATCGTTTGAGTAGTGATACATTCCAATTGTTCGGTAATTGCTCACCTTCCATCATGCTAAGCTTGTAAGATCCTTTTCCGACAACTCCGATGACTTGGTACGGTCTTTTCCAATTAGGGCCTAGTTTCCCTTCATTCGGGTCTCGAGTATTGAGGGTAACTTTCCATAGAACTAAGTACCCAATTCCAAAATATTGAAGGTTGGTCCTTCTATTGTAGTATCTCTCAATTCTTTGCTTCTATATGGACATCCAAACAAGTGCTGCATCTCGTTTTCCATATAATAACTCAAGGCTAGTATTCATAGCCTCGTGATTTGACTCCTCTGATGCATGTCGAAACCTGGCGTTGGGTTCTCCGAACTCGATAGAGATTAAGGCCGTGGATCCATATTCTAAAGAGAATGGGGTGTCCCACGTGCTGGACTTTGATGTCATTCGATATGCTCAAAGGACCTCGGGTAGGACTTCTCTCCATTTTCCCTTTGCATCGTCCAACCTTTTCTTTAAGTTTTGAATGATAGTTTTGTTTGTTGACTCAGCATGTCCATTCCAGGTCAGGTGGTATGGTGTTGATAAGATCCTCTTTTCTTGTGTGCTTCGAGTAACTCCGTTACCTTGTTGTCGACGAATTTCTTTCCATTGTCACATACAATCTCGACAGATATCCTGAACCAACATATGATGTGGTCCTAGATGAAGTTTGATAACTTCCTTTTCTCTTACCTTCTCGAAGGCCTGTGCTTCCACCCATTTAGAGAAATAATCAGTCATAAACACAATGAATTTAGCTTTACCTGGGGCCGTTGGTAGAGGACCGAGTATATCCAATCCGTATTTCATGAAAGGCCACAGGGATATGACTGAGTGGAGTTGTTCTCCGGGTTGGTGAATCATCGATGCAAACCGTTGGCACTTATCACATTTTTTAACAAACTCCTTAGTATCTTTTTCCATGTTATCCCAATAATACCCTGCTCTAATAATTTTGCGAATCAAAGACTCGGCATCGGAGTGATTTCCACAAGTACCTTCCTGGATTTCTTGCAAAACATAATCGTGTCCCCCGACCCTAAACATACCGCTAATGGCCCATTGAACGTCCTCATGTACTATGTTCCATCTTCATCTAATGTAAACCTAGCAGCCCTGGTTCGTAGGGCCCTCGATTCTTTGTGGTCCGATGGGAGTTTTCCATTTTTCAAATAATCGATATACTTATTCCTCCAATCCCTAGTCAAACTTGTAGAATTTATCTTGGCATGACCTTCTTCAACCACGGACCTCGATAATTGGACGACAGTCCCCGGGACGATATCATCTTCTTCAATCGATGACCCCAAGTTAGCAACTGCATCGACCTCACTATTTTGTTCTCGAGGTACATGGTCTAAAGTCCACTTCTTGAAGCGGTGTAAAGTTACATGTAGCTTGTCCAAGTACCGTTGCCTTCTATCCTCTTGAACTTTGAAACTTGTGTTTACTTGGTTTACCACCAACAATGAATCGCATTTGGCTTCAATGACTTCTTCCCCCAAGATTTTAACTAGCTCGAGAGCTGCAATCATGGCCTCATACTTGGCCTCATTATTAGTCAACATAGAAGTTTTGATAGATTGTCTAATGGTACTACCTATAGGTGGCTTCAAAATAATGCCAAGCCCGAACCCTTTTATATTTGAGGCACCGTCCGTGAAAAGGGTCCATACCCCTGATGATGTACCCGATCTTAGCAAGAGTTCTTTCTCCACTTCTTGTACGAGGATCGACGTCAAATAGGACACGAAGTCAGCTAGGATGTGAGACTTGATGGCCGCTTAGGGTTGATACTTGATATCGTACCTGCTAAGTTCGACGGCCCATTTGGCCAACGACCCGATAGTTTGGGTTTATTCAAAACATTTTGAAGGGAGTAAGTGGTTAACGCACATATGGGATGACACTGAAAATATGTCTTTAGCTTTCTAGATGTGCTTATCAATGCAAGTGCTAACTTTTCTAAGTGAGGGTATCTAGTTTTAACATCTCCTAGAGTTCTGCTTACATAATAAACAGGAAATTACGGACCTTGCTCTTCTCGAACTAGTACCCCACTTACCGCTATCTCCAACACTACTAAATATAAGTAAGCTTTTCATATACCTTCGGGGTATGAAGAACACTGGCGATCTCGATAAGTATCGCTTTAATTCTTCTAATGTTTGCTGGTATTCCGGGGACTCTTTTTTCTTTTTAAGCAAGGAAAAGAACCTATGACTTTGATCTGATGACCTCAAAATGAAATGACCCAAGGCGGCTATTCGTCCTGTTAGCCTTTGCACGACATTCACACTATCCACAATCGTGATATCCTCGATAGCCTTGATCTTTTCGGGGTTGATTTTAACACCCCGATTTGATACTATGAAGCCGAGGAACTTACCCAAGCCAACTCCAAAGGCACATTTTTCTGGGATAAGCTTCATGTTGTACTTCCTCAAGATTTTTGAATGTTTCCTGCAAATGAGTTAAATAGTCCTCTGCGCGTAAGGACTTAACCAACATATCATCAATGTAAACTTCCATCGATTTACCTATCCGTTCCTCGAACATTTTGTTAACTAGACGTTGGTATGTAGCTCCTGCATTTTTAGCCCAAAGGGCATTACGTTTGAACAATAAGTTCCAAACCTAGTGATAAACGAGGTCTTTTCCTAGTCCCGCGGGTTCATCTGAATCTGATTGTACCCGGAGTAGGCATCGGGAAAGATAAGGATCTCGTGGCTGGCTGTGGCATCGATCATGCGATCGATGTTGGGCAGTGGGAAAGAGTCTTTAGGGCATGCTTTGTTTAAATCCTTATAATCCACGCACATTCTAAGTTTGTTTCCCTTTTTAGGAACTCCAACTATGTTGGCTAACCACTCGGGGTATTTTACCTCCCGAATAGACCCTATTTTAAGAAGTTTGATTACCTCATCCTTTTATGCATGCTTGACCTCAGATTGGGGCCTTCTTTTTTGCTTCACTGGTTTAACCTAGGGTCGATGCTTAGCCAGTACGTTGTTATTTCCGCTTGGATCCCTATCATATCTAAATAGGACCAAGCAAAGTAATACATATTATCAATATGAAATTGAATAAGTCTTTTCCTGAGTTCAGGGTTAACTCCGTTCCTAGGTATACCTTTTTCTCGGGCATATACTCGATTAGTATGACCTGTTCCAGTTCCTCGATCGTTGATTTGGTTGCGTTTGACTCTTGGGGAACAACGAAGGTTCGAGGAGTAAGGAAATCCTCTTCTTCGATTATCTGTTCCTCCGGCTTGATCGGGACTGGGATAGATGATTGTTATGTGGATGCCTGCTTACCTTTGGTGTTCGACTTTTCCAAGGTCGAAGGCGCTAGTATCGATGTCACCTATTCGACTGTAGACATCTCCTTTGCAGCGTGTTATTCTTCGTAAACAGTTTGCATACCATCTTCCATTGGGAATTTCATCATCTGATAGAGGGTCAAAGGCACGACCCTCGTATTGTGGATCCATGGCCTCCCGAGGAGTGCATTATACCTCATATCGCCTTCGATGACATGGAATTTTGTATTTTGGATGGTCCCGGATACATTTACGAGTAGGATTATCTCCCCCTTTATTGTTTCGCTTGCCATGTTGAAGCCATTTAGGACCTGGTACACGGGTACAATCTGATCTTGTAGGCCAAGCTGCACTACGACCCTCGATCTGATTATGTTTGTTGAGCTAGCTGGATCCACTAGAACACGTTTAACTTGAATTTTATTTAACAAAATATAAATTACCAGGGCGTCGTTGTGCGGTTGAGATGTTCCTTATGCTTCCTCGTCATTGAATGATAGGACGTTCTATGGTACATAGCTCCGAGTCCATTTTTCTCTGGTGATCGACACCTTTGTGCGTTTGAATATAGGCCCTTGTGAGACATCGACATCGCAAACGATCATATGGATTACATGTTGTGGTTTTTCCTGCTCATTTTTCTGCTTGCATCTCTCTCCCTGAAGTGGTTCTTAGCTCGATCACTGAGAAATTCTTGAAGGTGACACTCATTGAACAACCGAGCTACCTCCTCCCTTGGCTGCTTGCAGTCTTCGGTTCTATGGCCATATGTGCCATGATACTTACACATCAAGTTTGGATTCTTTTGAGAAGGATCGGTTTGTTTAGGCCTCGACTATCTGGTATGTTTGATTCTTCAAATAGTGGACACGATCCCCGATGAATCTAAACTGAAATTATATTCCGACAATCGAGGTGCCTCTACGGAGTCGATATGTTTATCGAACCCATTCTTACTCATGAGTTCCCGAGAGCTTTGACCTTGATCATTTCTTTGATCATTCCGATGAGCGTTACGATCTAAGCCGTTATTTCTTCGATCGACATACGGCTGATACCGTTCCTTGTTTGATCTTGACTCACTATCTGTATCCCTCGGGGGCTTGGCTGCTAATCTACTAGGATGAACTAAACCCAAGGGGGCTCCCAACTCATCCTCGACCCTGATCTTTGATTGATAATGATTATGCATGTCTGACCACGTCACAGCTGGATACTCGATCAGATTTGGGGGCAAGTTGTGGTACCAGATCATGGTTATTTCGACAAAGTTTCCCCAAATTGTTTCAGCAATACCAACTCGATCTCATCATCATTTAGGTCATTTCCTTTAATACCGCAAGTATATTAGGTAATATGCTCATTAGGGTCAGTTGTCCCATTATATCTGGGTATATCGGGCATGTAAAACTTTTACTAATGAGCATCGGAGCCATGCTCTAAGGGAATGGTTTATGTATGAACTTTTTGGCATCTAAACCTTTCAAGAGTGCGCGCGGGGGGAGGGGAGGTATTTGATCAACACGAGATTTATAAGTCTCCACCTTTTTGTCATTGTCCTCAATCTTCTTTTCCCCGAACTCGATCCTCTTGGTGAGCTCTTCGAGTATCCTCATAATGGTGGGGTCAGTCCCGAGCCATTTTTGTTTGACCTCTCTGGCGTCGGTTCAGCACATCGAGTGTTTTCTATTCGGATATACACAGAGTTTTATTTTGATTATGAAGTTGAGCGATGGCAATCTGTTGAGCTTGTAACATCTCAAATATCACTTGGAGGTTGACTTCCCCATCTCCTATACCTTGTGTTCCTTGGCCTCCCGGTCGGGCTTCCTTGCGTACATTTCATTCGGGGTCTGCGCCTAAATATGCATGTAAAGCAGTGTGTGAACTAACATCAATTGGTTCCACATTTGGCACTTCCCTAGGGTTATCAATGGTACACCGACCCTACATTGTTGTTTTCCCCATGAAATCCAAGACCTTCATTGTTGTGAACATGTGCGTTTTGCGGGTTTGACATGTTCAATCCCGAGAACAAAATCTTGACAAGAACAAGCGTGAAAATAACGCGTGCTATCAGAATTAGTACTGAAATAATCACTATTATCTTTAGCCCCACGGTGGGCGCCAAAATGTTTACTTCGAAAATACGAGTAACAATTAAATTTGATTTATGATTTTAAAGATACGTGATTTAGTTCAATACTAATTGATAACCAAAAAATCTGAAGTATAAATGAAAGGAAAAAGTAAAATCAAACCAGAAAGTACACCAGTTTCGACCTCGAGCCAGGGTGAACTCGAGATGGATCAATAACAATAAAGCAAGAATAATAAAGCTAAAGGACAAATCCGATGAACAATGAGCCAAAAAGTAAGAGATTATATTCTTTGCGGATAATTAGATGTCTTTACAAATGATTGGGGTCCCCTTTATATAATAGGGGAGCCCTAAATAAGGTACATTTTTATTTATAATAAAAAATCTTATTGCGACAGTTGTAGTACGGATTCAAACAAATCTATTCGGGGATTTGCGTTACGATCTTGGGGACGTGGCATGAATCTCGCTCATTCTGTTACAAATCCATAACGGCATTATCTCAAGACCATCATATTAGGCTTCGACGTTCCTTGAACACTTGGTTCTTCGAGCCTTGTACCGTGTTACCGAGATTGAGCAAAATCCATCGAGCTCGAACTTGATCCATCCTGTACTCGGACTTAAGGCGACCCCTCGAGCTCGAAAAATTGGGCATACCCGATTTTGACCATATACAATGATATAAGTAAACTGTAATAGTTTGGAAAAGGTACAACTTTGCTCTGCAATATGCGAAATGATTCGAATTTGTCTTAATTCTGAACCAATATAATTCAAAACAATTTGAACTTCGGCCCTTTAATAAATAAAAACATCTATTGCAACAATAGTTATTACTACTAATTGTTACTAGTAAATATTTATGAAAGTGTTATAAAATAAAGACTGTAATGTAAAGACAAGTATAGAGAGAGACTGATATATTATTCAAATTCAAACTGATGTACATAATGAACTGAAAACTCTTCTATTTATAGAAGAAAGGAAGCTGTTGTGTAAGCTGCTACTGCAAGCTGCTGTGTAAGCTGCTACTACAACCTGCTGTGTAAGCTACTATAAGTTGTTGTGTAAGCTGCTACTCCAAGCTGTTGTGCAAGCTACTACAAGCTGGTGTGTAAGCTGCTACTATATCCTATATGGATAATCTTATACTAAGAGTAATGTTTATCCATAACGGAGTACTGAAAGGATAAACTTATTATACCCGATATGGATAATCTTCTACCGGGGGTAATATTTATTCATAACCGGGTACCGAAGTGATAAGCTTCTTTAGGAGGCTTATTTCCAATAGAATACTAAATAGATAAACATATTTACGGCGGAGTCCCATATGGATAAGCTTCTTCAGGAAGCTTATTTACAACGGAGTACTAAATGAACATCCATAATATAATTTATTTATAACACTCCCCCTTGGATGTTCATTAAAAGATAATATGCCTCATTAAAACCTTACTAAGAAAAACCACGTGGGAAAAAAATTCTAGTGAAGGAAAAAGAGTACACATATTTAGTAATACGCATTGCTAGGCACCTCATTAAATACCTTATAAGGAAAACCCCATGGGAAAAAACCTTAGTAAGGGAAAAAGAGTGTATCGCGTATTTTACTCCCCCTGATGAAAATCTTGTTTCAAATATTTGAGTCTCCGCATTCCAATCTTGTATACCATCTTCTCAAAAGTTGAAGTTGGCAAAGATTTAGTGAATAAATCTGCTGGATTATCACTTGAACGGATTTGTTGCACATCAATGTCACCATTTTTCTGAAGGTCATGTGTGTAGAATAATTTTGGTGAAATGTGCTTCGTTCTATCTCCTTTTATAAACCCCCCTTCAACTGGGTTATGCATGCAACATTGTCTTCGTATAAAATTGTGGGTCTTTTCTCACATTCCAAATCACATTTTTCTCGAATAAAATGAATTATTGATCTCAACCATACGCATTCCCTACTTGCTTCATGAATAGCTATTATTTCAGCGTGATTTGAAGAAGTAGCAACAATAGATTGCTTTGTGGAGCGCCATGATATGACAGTACCTCCATATGTAAATATGTACCCGGTTTGAGATCGAGCTTTATGGGGATCAGATAAATAACCTGCATCTGCATAACCAACAGGATCTGCACTATCTTTATTAGCATAAAACAAACCCACATCAAGAGTT
>MU696840.1:4093-20345 GCA_026770625.1 Nicotiana glauca | reverse complement strand
GCACGGTCTTGGTTTGATGCCTAATTTTTATCACTGATGGTGTCTGCCAGACCCATCGCATCAAGATGAATTTCAGTATCAAGCACCCAAGATATATAGCTTTTGCCCGATATATCCAGGGCTACAAATTCAAGTTTAGAAAGATTTGACATTATTTAGGAAAAGAAAGTTCTTACCTCAGATACTTTCAAAATATTTGCTCGAGATGGCAGAGTCTCGTGCTGATAACGTGTTATAAAATAAAGACTGTAATGTAAAGACAAGTATAGAGAGAGACTGATATATTATTCGAATTCAAACTGATGTACATAATGAACTGAAAACTCTTCTATTTATAGAAGAAAGGAAGCTACTGTATAAGCTGCTACTGCAAGCTGCTGTGTAAGCTGCTACTATAACCTGCGGTGTAAGCTACTATAAGCTGCTGTGTGAGCTGCTACTCCAAGCTGCTGTGCAAGTTACTACAAGCTGGTGTGTAAGCTGCTACTATATCCGATATGGATAATCTTATACTAAGAGTAATGTTTATCCATAACGGAGTACTGAAAGGATAAATTTATTATACCCGGTATGGATAATCTTCTACTTGGGGTAGTGTTTATCCATAACCGGGTACCGAAGTGATAAGCTTCTTCAGGAGGCTTATTTTCAATAGAGTACTAAATAGATAAACATATTTACGGCGGAGTCTCATATGGATAAACTTCTTCAGGAAATTTATTTACAACGGAGTATTAAATGAACATCCATAATATAATATATTTATAACATAAAGTAACCATTTGAGGTCATTACTCGAGATAATAGTGCATTTTTTTAGCTAGAAATCTAGAAAACGGTGAAATAGGACAAAATTTAATACAAAAAACTTAGCCCGGAAGTAGTCAGCGAAGTCCACTCTCTTCTGCGCACAATAGCGTCGAAAATATAAAAAGTCGGTTTCTCATTGGCCACGCGGTTAAGTTACCTTCCAGTCCTTGACATGCGTGCCGCTGTATGATTCCCCCTAATATATATATATTGTCCCTCGCACCAAACCTAAACGCAAAAACTTCTCATACTTTTCTCGTTTGCATTCATTCACAATTCCCGACTCTTCGTTCATACCGAATCACTTTTAATCTTTTATCATGGCCGAATCAAACCCCAAGCCTCAACTACCCGAGATGGTAATTTCAATTTCAAGCCTTCGTATTTGTTTTTTAATTCATTTGTTTCCTTGTTTGTATCGATTTTCTTATAATTTTCCTTTTTTTGGTCTAATTTGTTTTTTTGGGTTTGGTTTTGTGATTGAAGGCTCAGACTGAGGAAGAGAAATTGAAGTATTTGGAATTTTTGCAAGTGGCGATGATTCATGCGGCGCTCTATGTGGCGAAGGTGTATGGTTACGCCAAAGAGAATTCTGGTCCGTTGAAGCCTGGTGTTCAGACCGTCGAAGGCACTGTTAAGACCGTGGTTGGGCCTGTCTATGATAAATATCATGATGTCCCTGTCGAGGTCCTCAAGTTTGTTGACCGCAAGGTATATTTCCTTGTACAGTTGACATGAATTTTATTTTTATCGTTTTACATATCATGGATTTGGATTAATTACTGTATTCCACTTTTTGAGATAGAAATTCTACTTTTGTATTATTATGATATCACGATTGGGATTATACATTATTTGGATTGATTAATTAGCTTCATGATGTTTGACTATTTTTTTAAAATGGGATCGATTGCTTGTTCTATACTAGATTCGCATTTTAGAAACAGAAATTCAAAATTTATCTGTTTTGCAGTTATTGAATCAGTTTTCCTCAATAATTTTTGTAAGTTTTTTATTCCATTAAGTTTATGAAATGCAACAATAATCATGTTGGGTATGCTTTGATAGGTTAAACATTGTCAATTAAATGTTTTCCTTGTTTGATGTGTGCATATGGAAGAACTGCACGCTATATTCTTTTTCTTATATTTTTAAATGAAAATTGGATGTTTTCACACGTTGATGCACTGTGTTTGTGGTGGTGAGGTTTTTTCTGTTAGGCACAAGTTAGTTTAGACATGATCTGTTTGGGATATCTTATCAGTTGCATAAGGATTGATTATGGGATTTCATAGCAGGATGCTATCCAGGGCTGTTGAGTGCATGTTGCTTCTCCTTTTATCATTCTTGTGGCTTTTGTATGTATCAATTTCAATGTTGGTCAGCCAATGAAGAGACAGTAATCTAGGCTGATGAATATTATATGTAACAGCTTTCAGGTTTTCTGAAAATAGTATGTGATTGAAACATGGTGCCAACTGGCACCATACAATTTGGTAGTCATATATATTTCTTGTAGTTAAATTTCATTTGTCAATTGATCCTACACTTCTTTGAAATGTTCCAGTTTGTTATTACAAACATATTAATTTGCTCCATCTCTTTCATGGGATTGGTTTTGATGATCCGTGCCTTGTTGATATATGTGATTCACATGAATTTGACAAACAATTTGCAGGTTGATGCGTCTGTTCGTAAGATTGAGACTCGTGTTCCCCCTATGGTCAAGCAGGCTCCTGCAGCAGCTCGCTCTGTTGCAGCCGATGTCAAAAGTGCTGGTGTGATAGGAGCTGCATCCGGACTTGCAAAAACAGTCTATGCCAAGTATGAGCCTGCTGCCAAGGGACTTTACACCAAGTACGAGCCAATGGCCGAGCAATATGCAGCTTCAGCTTGGCTCTCTCTTAACCGACTTCCCGTCGTTCCTAGAGTTACTCAAGCAGTTGCTCCAACAGCTGCTTACTATTCTGGAAAGTACAATGAGATTGTTCAGCAATCTGCAGAGAAAGGGTACAAGGTTGCATCATATCTTCCATTGGTACCGACTGAAAAGATTTCAAAGGTGTTCAGCACTCAGCCTCTGGCTTCCAACTAAGGAACCTTCTGATTTAACCTTTTATGGTTCATAACTAGGCTGTTTAGTTCTGTGAGGAGCTCCAGGATATGATCTGGAGTGCTTTGAAACAGTTTTTATCTGTTTACTGTGTTGTGGATTGTTTATTGTGCGTTTTAAGTAAATAATTGTGTTTGTCTATTCGATTTTCATTGTTGATAATCCCGTTTTGTCTTTTTGGGATGTCTCTTTTTTACACAATAATATTTTGTTCTTTTCTTTAAAAATCTCATTTGTTCATGAGTGTAGTTCCTTTAGGGAATAAAGGGAAAGAAAAACTTTTTATAAACTACGTAGAAAATTGGTTGCTATTTTGATCGAAACGTGATTTTTTGTCAGTCCCATTGATCTAACAGCAGTAATGCGGCAATGCTTCATCCTTAACAGATTTACTGCTAACATGTATTCATAGCTCTTATCACCAGCCATTTACCAATAAGAAATATGTTAAACATTTATCGTAGGTAGAGTATTCTTTTTATTTACAAAAATAGTTTAATATCTATCAAATGGGAACTTCGGTGGCGCTCTTTTGTGATTTTGGCTAATAGTTTAGAAGGACTAATGTTATTCGTTTCGGAAACAATTTGCTTTTTCACATAATTAACATGATCGTGATAGAATCCCGGAACAAATTATATCATTTTGCAGATGCAGTTAACTCGACTAAATTCCTAAATTTGATTTGGGTAAAGTTTGATTTGAAGATTTTGTGTTTGGAGTAGTGTTTTCAAAACATACTTCCCAAATTTATTTTGGAAAAATATGTATATTATTATTTCTTGTTTCTCGTTGGCCATTGTCACCTTCAAATGCTTTCTATTAAGCGTCAAAGGTAGTAAATATATTTTATACACTATCAGGGGCGGCTCAAATATATGTGTGGCCTAAAGTTAAAGTTTAATGTGAGGCTTATATATTTTTTTTTAAGAAATTGTTAATAATATTTTATAATTGATTTACTCTAATAATTCCTTTTCAATTAATAATATAGCTAACAAATTTAATCTATCTTGAGACATTGTTATTCTTTTAAGATTTTATCAATTATAATCTTGAAAACTTCTATTCTTTGAGACAACTGTTATATAAAAACTCTACTTTTATACGAAACGTACTAAATTGTTATAAATAGAATTTTATTTAATGGCAAACGTCTATATTTAGAGAGATTCAAGGGTTTATTACTTGGTGGCTAAGTAACGCTCTCCCTATAAATAGAGGGTTCTATTTTATTGTAAATCTTCCCAAAAATCAATAAGAATTTTCTCTCTACTTTTCTCCACAATATTCTTCTTCTTCTTTTATTTTTATAACACGTTATCTTCACGAGACTCTAACCAATTGAGCAGAAACTTTGGGATTGAATAATGATTGTCAATAGTTCTATGAACTTCCTTCATGATTAAATTTTGGATTTAAGGTAAGTATATTACCTTATTTTTCTCTTTTATTCTATACTTTGATTTTATATACAAGCAAAGACAACAAAGTTTGATTATAACTCTAATGGAGTTTAAGAAATTACAACCACCTGAAGCGGTAAAATTTCTATGTCTTGCCATGATCAAATTCATGTATGATTGTGTCGTCCCATTGAATTTGTTCCATTCTCATTCCCTTAAGAGAATGTGATAGCAGTATGTGATAAGTCTTAAAGAAGACAAAATTATTTCTATGAATGTATCAATGGACGTGGACGTGTCAATAGACGAAATTATAATCGTAATCATTGTGATAATGAGAACAATAAGGATCCTCTAAATTCTTCACTTTGTGAAAGTATTATTTGTCATCGATTTGACATGATATTTTATAAAACACATATAGATGATTATGGTCCATTCATGATGTGAATTTGACAATATGTGATTTACAAATACATATTCATTCTTGGAAGAATATGAACGTGCTACTGGTAGTGAATATACCACACTCACCTCTAGAAGGAGGTTTGAGATGATATAAGAAAATAATGTCATTATTATGGCATGAATGGTCATTGATCACGTACCTATTGTACGCCAAAATATTTTGGTAATGTAATTATTAAAGAATAACATTAATGCAAGAAACGTATCTTGTATATAATTTTGACTATAACCATAATGGTATAACTTTCTCTTTAAAAGAGATATTCACCCCATGGATGTTGATGAATCGGTGGTAGTACAAAATTAATTGAGAGCTCTAGAAGAGTCGATTATTACTATATTGGAGAAATACAATTGATTACCAATAAGATATTGTGTTGTAGTAAGTCTGAAAGTAACTTAATTGAGTTTCTAAGATATTCGCGAAAGCGGTTGATTATATTGAGACTATAAATAAAGGAAATATTTAATATCTTCTATTTCTACAACTTGTAGCGGGATAATATGTATGTGAAAAGTTATCCACTTTATTCTTCAGTTTGTACTACACAAATAAAAGAATACCATAATAAAGTGGATACTTATTGATATAAAAACTCATATCATAATAAATTTAGAGTTTATTGATAATTGCACATGTCATGATGTAAATTTGAAGTTCATCAATATTGATAATTTATTCAGTTGGCATAATTGGTTTAGCCATATCAATTTAAGTATGGGATGCAAAAATAATAGAGAATTCACATGGGTAAATATTAAAAGAACTAGAAAGTTCTTTACGAATTCGCTTATATTGTTTGTTCTCATTAATTAATAAATTAACTGAAATTGGGATTGAATCCTATGAATGATGAAAATATCAAAGGTGAATATGTGCTCATTCACCTTCCATGTATACCACATAAGATGCATTTATGATATGGTTACATGTACGATTATTATTAATCCGTAACATGGTGTTTGCGAGGTAACTTGCTCAATAATTTGATTTAGAGCATAATTTCCAGATTTTTTTATTCAAGACAGTTCATCTTGATAAGTTGGTTTACATCACAGTTGGTTTAGCAAAATAATTTATTGAGTGTCTCCACTTAATAGCTAAATAATTGCTTATGAGAACAAAGTTATCTTTATCAATTTAATATACGTTATATATCAAAGTATATTATTTTCTCCCCTCACAAGTGGTTCAGGATTAAGAACCAAATAATTCCATCTTATTATTATTGATGGGCAGTGTATATTTTGATTAACACCATAACGCACAAAAATAGGTTCTCAAAGTTGAGGAAACGAGTTAGTTTTTCTAACATGAGGGGGAGATATGATAAACAGTTGAGAAAAAGTTACGTGGAATGAATTATCATTTGTACATCTAGATCCTTGAATAATGTAATGACCCGACTGGTCGTTTTGAGCCCTAGCGCATCGTTCAGTAGTCCGCGGCCATGAGAAGCTTCATTTCAGGTATTATGACTTGTACGCGTGGTCGAAATTGAGTTTCGGGAAGTTCGGAGTTGATTTGGAAAGAGAATTCTCATTTCGGAAGCTTAAAGTTAAAAGAATTAGCTAGGATTGAATTTCTAAGTAAATGACCTCGGGATAAGGATTCGAAGGTTTCAGCAGGTCCGTGTGATGATTTCGGACTTGGGCGTATGCCCGGTTCCGATTTTGGATAACCAAGGAGTATTTTGGCGCCTATTGTGGAAGTTAGCATTTTAGAAGAAATTTCATAAGTTTGGATAATGTTATCGATGTCCATTTGGGATTTCGAGTCTGTGAATAGCTCCGTATAGTGATTTTGGAGTTGGGAGCTCGATCGGAAGTCCATAGGTCATTTTGGAGTCATTTGGATAAAGATAGAATTTGAAGGTTTTTGAGAAGTATGACCAGAAGTGAAACTTTTGATATCGGGGTCGGAATCCGATTTCGAAAGTTGGGTTATGTTCGTGATGTCGAATATGACTTGCGTGCAAAATTTTAAGTCAATCTGACGTGATTTGATAGGTTTAAAAATTTAAAGTAGAAGTTTAAAATTCTAAAGTTCATAACGCTTGGATTGGAGGTCGATTCGTGGTTTTAGCGTTGTTTGATATGATTTGAGGCATCGAGCAAGTCCGTAATGTATTTTGGGACTTGGTTGGTATAATTGGTTGGGGTCCTGGGGGCCTCGGGTGGATTCTGGGTGGTTACAGATCGAAAATGGAATTTTTGGAAGGCTTAGGTTGTTGGTTGTTGTCATAACCGCACTTGCGAGAAATGGGCTGCTGGTGCGGAGCCGCAGATGCGGTTTGGACCAATGTGAAGGGGGGCGCAAATGCGGTCGAGGAGCCGCAGATGCGGAACCGCACTTGCAGTGGTTGAGTCGCAGAAGCGAAAGAGGGGTAACCTGGTGAGGTCTGCAGATGCGGTATTGGAACCTCGCCTGCAGAATTGCAGAAGCGGTCAAGTGACCGCAGGTGCGAAAAGAGCTGGAGGTAGAGGGTTGTTTTAAAATCGGGTTTTGGCCATTTTCTTTCATATTTTCTTGGCTTGGGTGATTCTTTGAGAGTTTCAAGAGAGGATTTTCATCATCAATGATAAGGTAAGCTATTCCCCCACCTACCTTGAGTTAAATACATCGATTATGTATAGATTTTAGTATGCAAATAGATAGAAATTTGGGGTTTTGGTAAAAAGACCTATAAATTTATATTCTTGGAATTTGACCACAATTTTGGGTAAGGGATTAAGATAAAATTATATATTTGAGTTCGTGAGTCTATGGGTAAACTTATTCTTCGAAAATTTTGGAAATCCGGGCACTTGGGCCCGAGGGCGTTTTTGTCAACTTTTCGATCGGGATTAGGAATTATTATATATTGGATTATAATGAGTCATTGAGCATATATTAATGGATTTGCATCATTATTGGCAAGCTTTGGAGCTTTGTTCATTGGTTCGAGTCTTCGAAAGGGCGTGGAATGCCGGTAGTGGATCTTCGGGGCGAGGTGAGTCTCCTTTCTAACCTTGTAAGAGGGAATTGTCCCCATATGTGAAATAATTAGTTATGTGCTCCTAATTGTGGGGTTTACGTACGCACGAGGTGACGAGAGTCCGTGCATAGCTACTATTATGCTATTGTCCGAGTAGTTAGGACCCAAGAGCATGCTATACTTGGACTATTTATGACCCTATTGATAGCTTGAATTGCTTAAATCACATCGAATTAGTAAATGAATTTCTAAATAGATAAAACTTCCTTTTTCTTAAATGGTTGAGAGAGGATTTGTTCTCATTGGATAATTACTCCGTGCGGACTTCTTGATTGACTGTCTGTGTGTTTATCTTTGGAAGGGGCCGAATGTCTCGGCAGATTAAATAGATGCATCTATGGTTCGCGTCGTTCGACTATCAGTAGTGCACAGTTTATTTTCTGTTAGATCGGGTCGTACGCCTCAACATGATTTGCGCATGCTTGTATTGCTGCCTTCAACTTATTAAAGTGGTTATTGCCTCTTCCTGGCTTGAGAATATTTGGATAAATAATGTAAAGGAATTTTGGAAATTTCCTATAAAAGAAAAAATTGTTTACTTGTTTCCTTCTATTGGATTAAAATCATATTTATAGAAATCCATGATTTAATGTATTATTGACATCACATTATTGGACCTCTAGTAAGTGTCGAAGTCGACCATCTCGTATCTACTTCTTCGAGATTAGACGGGATACTCATTGAGTACACATTGTTTTCGTACTCATACTACACTTCTGTGCATTTTTGTTGCACAGACATATGTACCCTAGCGGCCTACGGGGCGTAGCAGCATGGATGATACTAGGACTAGGTGAGTTGCATTTCTCGAGGCGGCCCGCAGCTAGTATAGTCCCTTCCGGTGTATTGCATTTACTTTCTGTCCAATTGTATTCCGGACATCTGCTGTACTTTATTTGGTTTTTTTCTTAAAAATTTCTTATGCACTTGTGACACCGGGTTCTGGGATGGTTTGAAGTATTTTGTATTAATTGCTTATCAATTAATTTGAATTTAAGCGATTATCTTTTTATTTATAAAAATGGAGGAAAATCATAAATTTCAAGAGTATTAAAATGAGAATTTAAATTAATTAATTTGGTTGTCTTGACTGACGGTGGTGTGCGGCGCCACCACGACTCTTAGTGGATTTTGGGTCTGACAATATGGTATCAGAGTACTAGGTTCCTAGGGTCTCGTGAGTCATGAGCAAGTCTAGTAGAGTCTCGCATATCGGTATGGAGACGTCTGTACTTATCCTCGGGAGGTTGCAGGACTGTTAGGAGTACTTCCCTTCTTGATTCCTTATCTTGCGATTTGATCCTTGGAGGTGTATGCCTTTAATTCGTTACTATTCAATCACGTGCGACGCGAACCGCTTCTTAAATCGAGGATTGAAGAATTTTTATGGTACTACCGATGCAGTGCATGGTGTTTCTCCCTGTATAGTTGTCTGAGCTATTATCGTCGCCTTATGGAAGGATATTTTGTCGTTTCAGCTCAGTAGCGGTACTTTTGAGAGCTCTGAGGCTAGGCACAATTTGCCATGATGCTATAAACTATTGTTCCACATTATTGATATGATGGTAGGACATTTTCCTACGTGTCGGGGTGGTAAATGACTTGAAAGGAGGTTTACTCAGTGAATAATCTAGAGATTCAGTATTTTATTCCTGGTAGGGGAAAGGCAATCGGACTAAGAATGGTCAGATATGGGCTGGTAGAGTAATGAGACTTGGTATTTGCGAGCGTAGTAGAGCTTTCTTCTATGAGGGGATGTCGTTGTCCTAATTGAACATACTAAGTTCGCCGGTGTTGCGATCTTCTACAATTCGCCTTAGGGGCAAGCTATGGTAAAATAGTATCGAAAATGTGGCTGTCAGATATCGCAGGATACGACAATTCAGGGTTGAATCAGTGTTTTTAATGTCGACGGTATGAGAAAGAGCATCTTCCGAAAGGCTTAAAGTTAGCAGCAATTATGGGTTCAAGTGCCACGAAGATAGATTTTGTTTAAGGTAGCAGCTGAGCTGCAAAGGATGAGGAAAGACATGTGGGAAGTGTCAGGCGGTGGCTAAATTTTCTAGAAGACTGAGTATAAGAGGCCAAGGGTCGAGTAGTCGATTAAAGGGATGAGTTCCGCCAAAGTGGGAGAGTGGCAGAGTTGCATATGAGCATTGGGGTAAGATGACTATGCGCCTTAAGGATAGTCTGGGATGACTTGTGAATTTTAGTGATTTGGTGATTGAGGTCTACGGATTTAATTTGAAGTATGGGCTATTATGCGGCATGAGATTTGATATAACGGGAAGGAGCTGCTTGAATGAAGAAGGATGCAATATAACTTCGAATTGGAGGGATGTTGTCACACATTTAATTGATGTCCATGAGGGGTGAATAGACTTGTGCAGCTAGAGAGTGAGCTCGAACTCGGGATGAGTTATTGATGTCATAGCAGTTATACTCTGTGCAACAGTGTTGGAAAATGCCAGGGAGTGATTTCCACAGGTGGGTTATTTCCTGCAAGCAGGCTAGCGGTAGCGTGGTTGGCGAGGCTTCTGCGAAGAATTCTATTGGTTATACATCAAAGAGATCGATCGTGTGAATGTTATTGATGATTCATAGTATAAAAAAGGGGGCTTCTATAGTAAGATATCGAGAATTTTGGCGGTTGATTGCACAAGGTTATGTCAATAAGAGATTAAGAATCCTGGTGAACCCCAGAGTTGTGTGATGGTGGCTTCGAGCTAAGTGGGATACCCACACTGCCTATGATTGGGTTGCATGGTTAACTACTTGTGAAGTTTCTAGTTGTTAGTATGTTGATGGGTTATTTCAGCCACGGGAAAAGAGGTTAGGTGGTAATTTGAGCAAAGGGATTGTTAAAGGTGTGCTATAGGTGGCCTTACTGGCTCATGTTCAGATTTAGAAAGGATTCAGGATTCGTGGTTTGTATTGATGCGGGTTCCAAGGGAAGTGATTCGGCTGGGTGCTTCGTCGAGAGGGTATTCACGTGATAGAAGATTCATGGAGTTTATTATATCGGGGCTAAGTCAGAGCGGGTGGCTCTCAGTAACGCTCCTAGTGGATTCAAAGAGGTAAAGTGTAGTGCCTAATGGTTTCGAGCCTATAGGTACGGTTAAGAATCGAGCTTGATAGTAGCATATGAGAAGAGACACAGAATGTTCTATGATGTTTTGGCTTGCGATGTAGCAATTGGGAGGTACGAAATGGTTCGTGGGATTTGAGACAGCATGGTTTCGTGATTCAGGGTCATTTGGGATGAGTGCGGATGGAGTATGTTAAGTGTTGAATGGAGTTATCATTATTTCTATGACAATCAAGGATAAATTGGAAGAAAAGGGATTGGTTAGCCATAATCAAAGTGGCATATTACTGGTAATGATTAGATCTTTCAGCATGATTAAGTTATGCAAGTGATTTGTGGCAGTACGTGTGAGGCTTGTCGGCCACCGTAATTGATGTTATTCAGAGGTATTCCACTGTTATGGCATGTTTCGTATAGGCAGACCCCGGAAGGGTTATGGTGGGGTAGACCACTACTTAGAGATTTGCATATCTCCACGGCTATGAGAATTCACATGTATGTTGTTATGGTTCTCCTGAAGCGAGTTAAGTGAAAAGCTTTTATATGATGAAGTGTTAGCCTAATAGTGGTTCCGAAGCTATGATGAAAAGCGTGTTCTATCGTATGTTGGCATGTTAGGTGCAGTGAGTGGTATGGAATTGAAGTGGAGATCAAGGTAACAGTTCGGTGTTGATAGGGATGTCGCGAGCTCGGATGAGCAGGAAAGGAGTTTCGATGTTTAAGGTAAGTGGGTATTGCCTTCAGCGTCACCTGAGATTGGTGTTTTGTGGAAAAGGCTTTGCATCCTGGTTAATGATTCTTGATTGCTTTTCGGCGTTAGTGAGGTCGGTGGTTTGGAGTTACGACCCAGTTATTGGTTATGGTAGGTTGTGGGAGTGTGTCCCACATGAAGATTGTATGAGTGTGGCAGATAGTCACTTGATTGATTAAAGACTTAAACCAAGTATGAAGGTTGTGATAATATCATTGATTTGAGAATATATGCCTGGAGGGCACTCAGTCTATTGAGTTGTAGACTGTGAATGATTTCTCCGACTGTGATGGATGCTCTTATGTGTTATGAGCAGAAGAGGAGTTATTAAGGACCTTTGAAAGGTAATTAGCCTAGTTTAGTACAACTAGAATCAGCGCGAGGTCGGTGGATGGATTTAAATATGAATATGGGCTCTATATCAGGCCAAACGTGTTCATTTTAGTAATGCGCTCCTTATGGAGTAGTCAGGGTGTTATTTTGTTGTCAAATATTTCATGTAGTGATACATTGCGCCGTGTGAGTTATGAGACGGCTTGAGAAATTGCTTATGTGTTGAGGATCTGCATAGAAATGACGTTATATGAGCAAAATGGCTCTTGAGATTCATATTGTATATTGCACCTCACTTGAGTTTTGTAGCTTATAGCGCTATATGTCCCCTCAGGGATGGTATTATGCATTTAGCGTGCTTGTGAACGAAATTCGGTATTTTATTGTAATGAGCAATTTAGCTCGATGTGCATCTCCTTAGATGAGTGTTATGTGTGGGTCGAGTGGCATGCCGCCATGGGTATGTTATTTGGATTGGGTTGTATGCCGCAGCAGTGTGATGTTGAGTATAGTTTTCTATATGCTATTTTTGTATGCCTTGTGTCACACCTCCAGTTTACCCACACCCCCCGTAAGGGTATATAATAAAGGGAGTTTTTTCAATTAAAGGACGATCGAAATGGGATTCATTTATTAAAGGGTTCAGAGTCTCCACTTGAGAGATTTATGGTATCCCAAGCCACCGGTTGAATCCCGAATCGAGGAAAAGAATGACTCTGTATTACAGTCCGTGAACCAGAAATCCGGATAAGGAATTCTGTTAACCCGGGAGAAGGTGTTAGGCATTCCCGGGTTCCGTGGTTCTAGCACGGTCGCTCAACTGTCATATTCGGCTTAAATTATCTGATTTTAAACAATTATGAACCTATGTGCAAATTTTTAGTCTTAACTGCTTTTATTCATTTTAGAGAGAATTTCAACATTATTAAAACATGTCTTGAACCACGTTACATAAATGTACCCGTAGTTTTTAACATATTTCAACATCGTCGAGATTTGGATTTGGATCACATAAATGTGCATCTGAGTTTAGGAAGGTAATTTTATTAAATATGCGCCTAAAGCAACTGCGCATTTGCACTTTGCAAGGGCCATAGAAATTCGCTAAATGGCACACCTCGATTTCTAAGGGTAAATAAGATTAATTAAAAGAGGAACATGCAATTGTCATTTTTTTTTGCTCGGCATGGCGCACCTCAAATCTAAATTGAATAGGAATGAACTGCTTTAAATGCACGAAGAATTTCTAATGTGCAAGTTTTAAGCTTAATGATTATGATCAAACATGACACCCCACTGAATGGATCGGGAGAATCTTAGTAAGTTATAATCCACCGTTCAGTTATTGTGTTGTCAATAAGCAGAGGACACAATTGGGCTGAAATGTGAAGCCCAAACTAAAGCATTCTCAGAAAAGGGAGCCTGGCACCATTGGGCCTGTGTTTTGGCTCAACTGGCTCAATTCGATGCTTTATAGATTAATAATTGCAAGAGAATCAACATTGGGATGATAATTCAAATTCATATAATTAACACAATACACGACCCATTTTATCATTTAAACGAACTATTTGAATTATTAACAGAGATAATTACTTGGTATTTTCAAACAGACCGTGTTCCTTTGCTGAGCTTTAATCTTATGCCAACGTGTTTAGACGACCATATCATCTAACTCTATTAAAAGAAGCATGTAAAGTGATACTAATTATAAGTTCTTTCACAACCTAATTCCCGCGTGACCTCTCATTTAAGATTCTTTACGAATAAGTAAGAATTAAATGACAAAGCATTAACCATCTTCCAACTCTCAACCACATATCTTACACCAACAGTTTTTACAATAGTGCATAATCAAAACAAATCAACTTGTACTAACCCCATAACTAGTTTGAAACATGGTTTTGAAAGGTATTCTTTGCCAAAAAGAGAAACAACACTGTCATTTTCACGATTTGAAGCATACATAAAGATGCTGAATATTAATGCTTATACTAATAGCTATGTCAACCAACATGCTCGGAAATAGTTCCTGTGATTTTCACCTTTAGTATTCAATAAATAGAAGTCCATATACTCACAACAAACCACAACCTAAACTTTGCTTTCATCACCAAACACTCGGGCATGCTTATACTAAATCTCAGGCTTATGCCCTTACATAACCAAATTAAGGAAGCTAGAATATATAAATATTACATGCATCATAAGATGAAAGAAAAACAAGAAAACAAGGAAATCAGTTGAAATGGCAACTTGTATCCAAGATACTCTCTATTGAAATGCAGATTCACATCTTTAACATTGTCTGTGGCTATAGAGGATACCTGGAAGATGAAATCAAAAGGAAAGGAAGTCAATGGTTTATAGCAATCAACAGCATCAACAAAACCACCCAGATTCAGCAATGGAGAATGATGATAGCAACTTGAGAAGCTCAACATGATAGCAGTACTTAACCAAATGAACCAACACTCCTTCCAAAACCAAATCACTCCAAATTAACTCTCAAAAAGGAATCAGAAAAATGTGTTTTAACCTTGCAAACTTAGGAATCAATACAAAAGCTTTCCAATAGAATAATAGCCTTCTCTAAAGACTCAATCAATACACTTCCAATATTAAACTGTATAGCTATAGTCTGCAGAACTTGAATAAGACCAGCCCCTAACGAGACTCAATGGAACAATAATCACTTTCTTTTTCTCTCAAGTCTTGCTCTAAGGTGTCCTCTCTTGTGTTTTGTTTCTATAGTTTAGTAGTTCCCTCTCTTAAACTCAATGTATTCCCTAAATCTCTCTCTCAGTCTCTCCCCCGTGTATGGTCGAGTCCCTGTGTATTTAAATACTAGAGTCCATCCCTTTTCCAGCTCTTAAGAGCACTTAAACAACTAAGAAAAAAATTCCCCATCATTCTCTGATTTTCCAGCATGTTTATTCCCTTAGCACATACACCCTCTAACCCTTTTCATTTCCCATGCTTGTTTCTGTCTTCCAACTCATTAAAAGTACTTAAACAAGTGTAATTTCCACTACCCATACACTTTTCTATTTTTTAATCAAGCTTAAATGACTCCATATTTTCTATTTAAAACTGGTGCACCACTAACATTTGTTAGTGTAATGACCCGACCTGTCATCTCAAGTATCTCCGCCTCATTTTCCCCGTTTTATGCTTCTATATGTTTCATTACATGTGTTTGGTGAATTTGAAGTAATTCGGATAGAGTTTGGTTGGAAATGGGACACTTAGTCTCTTTTAAGAAGACTTAAGTTGGAAAAGTCAACCGGATGTTGACTTGTGAGTTAGAGGGCTCAGAATTGAATTCCGATGATTCGGTTAGCTCCGGGTGATGATTTAAGACTTAGAAGCGCAATAGGAAGTAATTTTGGAGGTCCGGTGAAGAAATTAGCCTATTTTGGCGAAGTTAGTATTTTGGCGATTTCCGGTTGATAGGTGAGATTTTGATCCGAGGGTCGGAATGGAATTCCGAGAGTTGCAGTAGCTTCGTTAGGTGATTTGGATATGTCTGCAAATTTTGAGGTCATTCGGACGTCGTTTGGTTGGGTTTTTGATTGAATGTTAGTTTCAGAAGTTTTAAGGAAAATTAGACTTGAATCCGTGGTAATTTGGTGATTTTTGTGTTTAAGGACGTGTTTTTATGATTGGAACAAGTTCGTATGGTGTTTTAGAGTGGGTTGGTGTTTTTGGTTGAGGTCCCGGGGACCTCGGGTGTGTTTCGGACGCCCAACGGATCGTTTTTGGAAATTTTTGAGCTGTTGGTTGCTATCATCTGATTTCCTTATTCGCGAACGCGAGGGATGTCTCGCGAACGCGAAGAGGAAAAATGGGAGGTTGTGATGTTGGCCTTCGCGGACACGACGAGGGAGTCGCGAACGCAAAGTTGTGGGTCAAGTTTCTACGTGAACGCGTAAGAGTGATTGCGAACGTGTAGAAGGGAAAATGGGCCTGGGGACGTTTGGCCTACGCGAACGCGAGGCATTCTACGCGAACGCGAAGGGCCTGGGAGATTGGCCTTCTCGAACGCGAGGCATGCTACGCGAACGCGATGAAGGACTGTGAGGGACTGGACAGAATGGTTTATAACATTTCATCCGCGAACCCAAGCTCATTTCCACCATTTTGAGCGAGCTTGGGAGCATTTGTTGAGGGTTTTCAAGGGGCTTCGACTGGGAATCATTGGAGGTAAGTTTTATGAGTCAAATACATGATTATATATAAGAA
>MU696839.1:82547-115395 GCA_026770625.1 Nicotiana glauca | reverse complement strand
ATATATACTATACTAGTATACCAAATATATTATATATACTATACTAGTATACCATATATATTATATATACTATATTTACTACAAACCAATATTTTTCAAAATGAGGGCCCCACCACCAAATCTCAATGACCACCAATGGTCATATTGCACAAATAGCCATTTTTTTTTCTCTTTTTCAATTTACAAAACTAACCTTCTCTAACACTATAAATACCCCCTCCCTTTTCTTCATTTCAATACTCATTTCTCATTTCTCAATCTCTCAAGTGTCAATCTCAATTTTCAAGTGAAATCATGCCTCGTTCGGAAAGAGTACGCTTATTTGTTTCGCAAAACATTGAAGTACTTGAAGAAAATGAAGAAGGCCAAATATTAAAGTGCAAGAACTGTGGAAGAGTCTTAAATTTTCATTCAGGGTGTACCACAGGCATTCTAAGGAGACATATCAAGTATTGTGTTGAGCGTATTTATCCGTAAATTCGTCTTTAAGATTTTTCAACAATTTGTGTTATTTAAAAATTATTAGATGTATTTATGCTTCATGTTGTACTTTGTTATTAATTTATTATGCATTCTAATTTACAAGAAATTGCCTTAAACAAAAAAAAAAATAACTCAGACATAAAAAAGCCCGTTAGGCCCGCAAAGCCCACGAGCCCGGCCCGTTTAGCCCAGGACCATCTGGGCTTAGGCCCGTCATGGGCTGGTTCCACCCAGCAGGCCCACGAAGCCCGGGACCACCAAGTCCAGGCCCGTTTGGCCCATTTAGGCCCGGTCCCGCATAAAAGTGTAGCCTTACATAAGGTTACTTATCCTTTGGCAAGTACCGCAGCAAATTTCTGAACCAAACCTCGATATTTACCCATCAAACATTTTGAAATCGAATCCGTTTGTATTCATTACAGGCCCCAATGATCTCATCTGCTCTAACATAATTACTCTAGTGACATGACACACCAAGATAGGCTAAGGCCACAACTTGCACAGTCCGCACACCAATAAGCAACAATCCGAACATACTCACATCATGAAACTGAGTCAAACGAAAAAGCTGTACCTCAAGCTCACTAGTACCGCAACAACACAAGGTTGGGAATCCGTCTTACATCATATAATAGAACACACGAATCTATCCCGCAAGATCATATCTCCGTATAGCTTCGCGGCAATGCACGATCCTGTCCAAACACTACTCCACCTGAAACACCTCAAGTCACTATGCTCGAAAGCGAAAACCACGCACCATTTGTCATATAGAACCAAAGCACATCATCATACCCACGGTGAGACAAATAACATATACCACGCAACCCGATAGGTCATAACCGATACTCCATTCACCGAGCAACACCCAATTACTCTTTTCGCTCGACTTCCACTATGAATCCCCAATAGAACCGCACCACATGTGCCCATAACTAACAAATCATAACGTCTCACAACATAGAAAAGCAGCTCATAGATCTCCCTAGATCACTAATAAGCTCAATAACAGAATCAACATATCCCTCAACAATACAATTCGGGGCCAACTTAGCCGACTCCAGCTAGAACACACATCCACATTGGCCTGCTAATGAGATCATTAACAAGGAAGCCTGAAGCTGCTCCTTCCACTACTATAACTCCTACTGGAGCCATACGATACGGTGCCCATCACCAAATTAATATTGAAATCCACAACCTTGCCCGACGACGTGCTCGACTATAAGAACCGCCTCCGAAAAGTCCCTCAACACCGGAACTGAATCAATGGTAGAAACCTCTGCACTTACATCCCACACAAAGGGCCAATTAAGGAAAGCAACCCTTCCCAGTCGTCTGTTGGGTCTTTGAAATTTAAACCAATTTGCTAGAACATAATCCGACGTACCTCGCCACTCAACCCGTGGCATTTCCGGCACAGCCCATAGCACAATAGTCCAGAATAACCCATCACTGAGACAACCAGTCAACACCTCAATATCATATCTAAAATCTAACATACCTAGGAAAGAAAGATCCACTTGGGCCTCTAAATCCCGGTAGTTGCCAAACAGTGCTGATACACATGATCTACAACCACATCGTAGCCTGTATGTGAGAACTTTCGGCTCCACATCCACACGGTACATGACTCATAATGTCAGATCCCAATTTCACCGTCCGAACACATGCATACCTTTAATACCCAATCATTCCACGATAGATACTTTAAAATTTCCCTGTACCACCAAGCAAACCCTAATACCACCAGTCAATTCAACAAGAAAATGCCGCAATACTACTGAAGAATCATCAGTTTAATCATATTACCCTTTTTCTGAGACATATACTCTCGCCAAATCACTTCCAATTACCAGTACCATTTCTTTGATTATCTGACGCTACCAGTTGCCTAAGAATTTTATAAACTCCCTTTTAGATCTGAACTGTAACCTAGCACGCGCCAATCTCGGTCCTCCACAACATACCGCATACACCATACCATCCAAGGATAACATGAAAACTTTTATCTCCCTTCCGAGCCACAAACATCTACGCACTCAACTAGCCAAGAACTTCCATTGACCCCATCTAGAAGAAAATCATTAGACATCCCATTACCTCGAACACATACGAAGAATTAATCTTATCCTTACCATACCGATTCGGTCTACTATCAAGCTACTCTATCTATCTAAAATTTTCTTCCGATTCATCATCAACTTGATATTCCCTCTTGCTATAGCACCACAATGACTCATCTCAGACTTACGAAATGGAACCAAGCATAAAGCCACACCGTCCAAGGCTCACACGTCGCTGAATACTTTCTTAAACATTCCTAGAAACACCACATCCCATAATACTTTACTCTGAAGAACTTCCTATGAATCTAAATCCATCACCTTTACTTTCCTAATACTAATACATAGAATCCCATAATTAACATAGAAATACCACAAGTCTTGACCTCTTCCAATGAAAACAATAGTTTCTAACCACATATGCAACTTTAGAGCACTCAATTTATGTATACAGACTCTTGAACGCATTAGAACTATTCTCGCAAGTGATTCTCTCTTATTCAAGCTACAATTAACTTGGTCAAATGAACAGAACCACCCGTACCTCATTAGCATTCTGACATCGCAAGATGTAGCTTCATCTCAATACAACCAAGCAACCACCTACTCTATGCACCGAGTATCCTTTACCAATGATAACTCAAGAACTCCCGTAAATTCTCTTTTCCCATGAAGCATAATGTAACCTTTGCCAAAATTTTTCTTTACTCGAGCCATAGCTAATTCACTCGCACGCCTCAAACTGGAACCAACATAGCACCTAACCGTGCAATCAACTGCTCGCAGCAGACTCCCCTACCTGGATCGAAGCCATATATCAAGATACACTTAATAACTCATAACACTTTTAATCTATTGATGCCACAATACCACTGTGAGATTAAACTCAAATAATTTGTAAGCTTGTGAAAACGCAAATCATCTAGTACTTTAATTTTCTGCAAATCTTGCATTCATCCCTGCAATAGTGGGCTACACTCTCTTAAGCGACTCGAAATTTCAAATTTCAACACGTACTTTTCAATTACACATAAGATCTCTTAACTTACACATAACGATCACACCACTTTCGAACAATCCACATGAGATAACCCACCTGCTTCGCCTCAATATAACATTCGTGTATACTTCCACCGCCATACACATTATAGAGTTACTTAGTCTTCCTAAGTCTGAACTCATACAGTAACATGAAATTTACTTTTCTCCCAACTAAGAGACATGAGAAGATTCTTCACGCACCCATAACTCGGGGCTACACATCCAGTCACAATGGAAATCAAGCACTTATTAGTTCATCTATCATCCAGAAGGCTTTCCTCTTCACTTCTAGGTTACATAGACACATCTCGAAGTACTAACATACTCATCACATGGCTATGTAGCCATCACTTCCACTAATAAGGACCATACCGAACGTATAAGTTCAAAACACTTGTTCACAGGATCAGCACCTTGGTGCTCAAGCCATAGGCAAAGATCTGGCCTCCAGTCTTCTAGACTAGCCCAACATAAACTCACAGACATTACATCTCGCCCCTCGATCGGGGAATCACAAGCCATCAAGGCACATCTGATACTGAGTGCTCATGCGCGTATGCGAAAGTGTGGGAGGAATTGTAAGAGTTACTTTTCAAGTTGAATCAAGGACTCACGATAATAATTCAAGAATGTGAAGTTTTCCTAAAGGTTTTGTAGCTTCTCGAGGATAAATACAGACATCTCCATACCGATCCGCTAGACTGTACTAAACCTGATCTTGACTCGTGTGACCTATGTAACCTAGGCTCTGATACCAATTTGTCACGACCAAAACCCGGACCCGGTCGTGATGGATCCTCTCGTGGGGACAAGGCCAACCAACAAAACCTAATTCATCCTTTTAAAATAGTTAAATAATTCATAAGCAATTTAAATATGATTTAATGTTATAATTAGCGAAAGTACAGCCTGAACAGCCCAAACTGAGGTGTCACAAATGACGAGTAACAATTGGAATATGAACACAACTACACAATTTGAAATACAAAGAAGAGGACAAGTAATGAAAAGGGTGAAAAGCGGTGCTGCGAACGCGGGCAGTTACCTCACTAAACTCCGATAACTCTGCCTCCGATCAGCCAAAACCCACTGCCAGGTGAACAAATACCCGCATCTGCACACGAGGTGCAGGGAGTAAAGTGAGTACTCCAACTCAGTGAGTAATAAGGATAAATAACAATTGAGCAGTAAGAAATCACGTAAAGCAAACCATCATGCTGTATAGGAGCAGTGTATAACTCTTTGGGAAAAGTAGTGAAGCCGTGAAATCTTTTGAAATATCTTATCTCAGTTTAAAACCTTTTTTGAAAATGACTTTTTCAACGGTAACGCAAATGAATGCAAAAACATGTAGTGCAAATACACATAGAATTCTGCTCCTCGGGCACAACACTTAGTTATCAGAGAATGCCAGAATATCAGGTAAATATTGCAGGAAGTAGCACAAAACAACAGATAATAGTAGACAAATGAAATAAGGCAAACACAAAATAATAGATAATAGTAGACAAATGAAATAAGGCAAACACATAAAATAGTACCAGTACCGCTGCGGCGTGCAGCCTGATCGACATATCGCTACGGTGTGTAGTCCGATCCATTTATTTTCGACGACACTCACTGGTGGTATGCAGACTCCAGGAGGGGCCCCTTCCGACCCAAGTGTAAATATCAAGCCATCTCGTGGCATCAAGTCTAGGCCGTTGGCCTCATATCAATATCAGCATAACATTGCTGCAGCATGCAGCCCAATCGAAAAGTATCCTCACACACAGGCCCTCGGCCTTACTCAGTCAAAAATCACATAAGCCCTTCGGGTAACTATAAAATATGTTGCTCAGCCCGAAAATTGTATAGGAAAGATTCATTTCAAGTGTTAAAGAAAAATAAACTTGGCTGAGTTTTGAAAACGGTAGAAAATACATGACTAAGATCAAGTATAGATTCGAAACAATGAGGAAATATCAACAACCATCCCCAAAGGGGTTGAAATAATTATCACAAAGCCCAAATATGGCAATCAGCCATAATTATGATGATAATAATTAAATTTTAGTCAAATTCGCAGTAAATTCATCAATCGGGATGGACCAAGTCACAATCCTCGACGGTGCTCTACCCCATGCTCGCTATCCGGTGTGTAAGTCACCTCAATATAGTACTATGATATGCAAATCCAAGGTTTCAAACTCTCAGAATATCATTTACAATCATTACTCACCTCAAATCGGCTAAAACTCTAGCTCGCGATACCTTTGCCTGTCAAATCGGCCTCTTTGTGCGTCGAATCTGACCAAAACCAGAGCAAATATATTACAATAGGCTAAGGGAACAAAGCCCAACCAAGAACAAATCGAAAAACATCAAAAATTCCAAAATTGGCAAAATCAGAGCCTTGGGGACACTTCTTGAAACACAGAAATTTTCACATCATTAGATCCCTCATCTCCCCATGAGTGCATACATATCAAGAATACCAAAATCAGAGTTCAAATAACCCCTCAAATCCTCAATTTAGGGCCTCTTAAACTCAAGACCTAATCCTCAATTTTAGCCCTTTAAACCCAATAATTACAGCCTTAGTTCATGAGATTCTGCCATAGAAATGTGTTTAAAGTCCAAAATCCTTACCTTAATGAAGTCTTTTGATTTCTCTCTTTAAAATCGTCCAAAGCTCCCAATGTCGAGTGCAAAAATGGTTAAACCCTTCAAATTCGGGAAGGAAGACATATATACATTCTGCCCAAACATAACCGCATCTGCGGTCCAAAATTCGCTTTTGTAGTACCACATATGTGGTCAACACAATCATTAAACCGACCTAAGCCGCATCTGCGAGCATCTTCCGCATCTACGATTCCGTAGATGCGATCCCTTTAGCTGCTTCTGCGGTCCACCTCGCCTGACCCATTTTTTCTTCTATGATGAACCACCCGCATTAGCAGCACCGCATCTTTGGTCCACCAATCGCAAATGCAAAAATACCAGAAGCACCAAATCTAAAGCTGCAAATAAATTCCAAATTTCTTCAATAACCATCTGAAATCACCTCGAAGCCCCCGGAACCTCAACCAAAAACACATACATATCCTTATACCTCTTCCAAAATTGTCCCAATCATCAAAATACCTCAAACAACAATAAAACCATCAATTCTCATCGAATTCAAGCCTAAGTTCTTCAAAAACATTCGAAACACGCATTCGATCAAAAAGCCAACTAAACCACCTCCAAATGACCTGAAATTTTACACACTCATCCCAAATAACATAACAAAGCTGTAGCAACTCTCAAAATTCCATTCTGACCCTCGGATCAAAATCTCACCTAACAATCGGAATTCCCCAAAATACTAACTTCGCCAATTCAAGCCTAATTCTACACTGGACCTCCAAAACCCCTTCCGATCACACTCCTAAGTCACAAATCATCCAACGAAGCTAACCAAATCATAAAAATTCCAATCCAAGCTCCTATACAAATAAGTCAACTCTTTGTCAAACCTTTTAAATTCAAAGCTTTCGATTGAGACTGCTCTTCCAAATTTATACTGATTTTCGTGAAAACCAAAACCAATGATCTACCTCAGTCATAATACATCATACGAGACAAGTCATGCCCTAGAAGTGGCGATCAAAATATAAAAGATTTAAATGACCGGTCAGATCGTTACACGAACGTATCCACAATTAATAAGGCTTTGTTTATTTTATTAAGAAAAGTTTAGTTGAAGTTGCGCGAATGCATCCCTCGAGTCATTTTAGAATTAAATTTACAATTATATTACGCGAACATACACATAATCACAATACTAGTTTAAATCAAGCCTAAAGCGAACTACGAGTATTTGATTAAGGCATAATTTTGAAGTGCATCAAAAGGTGTGATTAAATCACTAAACTATTTTTACATCATGTATCTAGGTGTATAAGTACAATACTACACGAGATACTTATTTGAAATAAGTGTGACAACTTTATTTATCAAATGCCAAACAGGCCCAGATTTTGAAGTTTGGGGCCTGACAAAGGTTGAGTCCAGATGAATTCTAATCCAAAACATATATTATCTATTTATTCAAACAACTAAATTATTTCTAAAAGAACTTGGGCCTGACTTAATTCAGATAAATCTAGCCCAAATAAATTATTAAGCAATTAATCAATTAGAAGGATTCAAGAAAATTTGGGCCTCCTAAGTAACTCTAGACCAATATCCCTTTGTGGACACATAAATAAATTTAATAATGAGTCTATGTGAACTCTAATCCAACACATATTTAAAGGAAATTTGAAATTAATAATCCTAATGATAAAATGCAAGATTTTAACTATATTTTTTGCTCATCTTTTGAAACAGAAAATTAAAAAGGATTTTGAATAAATTAAATTTGTTCTATTTTAGTCAATCTTCCTACTAATTTACCTAAGTCTTTATTTTTGAAATGCTGATTTTGAAGCTTATTTGTATTTAAAAATCTTGAAGTGTAAATACTATTGACTTTGGGCCTGAAAATGTATTATGGTTATCACTTATTTATTTTGTAAAAAAAATCTTATTTTTATAACTTTAAGCTAATAACAATCCAGCACTATGCAACTATTAAAAATAGTGTGGTGAAATACTATTATATTAAACTGGTTTAACACACAAGGAAATAAAGTAAAATAATTACATTTTTAGCTAACTGAATAACCAAACTGCTTATTGTTATTGAGACAGAATTTCTAGAAAATGACTTATGTGTACTTCATATGAACATACAAAGTTTGTAAATGTATGAATCGTTAAGCATATTCTATAATTTTAAGAACACTTTAAAACTAACACTTTTGCCTAAAATATTTGTAAACAAATTTACAACGTAACAAACAAACAAGCTTCAAACTAACAAGGTTCACGCAATATTCAAAGTAACTACAGATTTGTCAATAAATTTCCATCATGATTCAACAAAAGAATAAAACCTTGCATTTTTTGTTAAGAAAAGTATCTTGACAGTAGCAAGAAAATAAATAGAAAGAAAATAGATCTTTGAAAAATTGATCGAGAAACAGCAGCAACCCAAACAGAAAACCAAAACTAGCTTCCAATAACCAAGAAATCCAGAAGATAGTGAGAAAAACCAGTAGGAGTTTTTTTCTAATAGTGAAAGAGAGAGACTCCAAAGTAGTGCAGAATTGGTGTATTTTTTAGGTCTAAAATGTATATCCAGCTTTTGTATAATAAAAAATAGTGTATTTATAGAATGAGGAGGTGAAAAAGGATTAGAATTGAGGTACAAAGAATCTGTCAGAATTCCCTATTAATTAGGAAAAATGGCATCTTCTTTACAGAAACGGACAACTGTCAAATTTTTAGTACCTTTCTTGTCTCAGAAAATAGACAAGTGTCCTATTTCTAGTTATTTTTTGGATCTTATCCTTTTTCTTGCTCAGCATTGGGACAATTGTTCCTATTCTAAAAAGTTTTAGTACTTTCTGAATGATTTTTAAAATTTAGGTTTCCAAAGGTTGGAATTACCTCAAAACTGGATTGGTTTCGGGCCTTAGTCAGATGACTCTTGGCTTAAAGAGCTTGAGCTCTTAGACAGTAACAAAGTTGTGGGCCTGTCCATTTAGCTAGTCCCAATTTTAATATTAAAATAAATAAACAAAGGTATGGACCTGTGTATTTAGCCAGGCCCAAAAAATTAACAACAATAACAAAAAAAATATTAATGAAGAAATGAAGCACTATTTTTTTTAAAATATATTTTTACATTTTTTTATTATTCCGTCTAATTAATGAATTAAATAACTACATAATAATATAAAACAAATATAACATGATCATACTAACTTTACATATATTTTAACTAAATCCGGTTTTAGCTAATTAATTAATTATTACAAAAATAACTAAACATTAAAATGTGTTAAAAATAAATAATAGAAATAAATAAATAAACAAAAGACAAAATTCCTAAAAGTAATAATTAAAAAAATAGAATAGAAATGAGGAAAAAAAATAACAGAAATAAAATGCGAAATTAAGGGGAATAAAAAAGTACGTAAATGACAGAAATAAATAACAAATGCATGAATAAAATTACAAAATTTGAAGGATCTAATCATGAAAAAACCTTCAAGCCAAGATGTAATGACCCGACCCGTCGTCTCGTGAGTTACTACCCTGTTCTTCCCATTTTCTGGTTCCTTGTGTTTCATTATCGGTATTGGGTGCGTTAGAGTTGAATTGGAGTGATTTTGATAAGAAATGCGACACTTAGTCTCTTTTAAGAAGGCTTAAGTTGGAAAAGTCGACCGGACGTTGACTTATGAGTTAGAGGGCTCGAAATTTATTTTCGATGATTCAGTTAGTTTCGGGGGATTATTTAAGGCTTAGAAGAGCAATCGAAAGAAATTTTTGAGGTTCGGTGTAGAAGTTAGCCTATTTTGGCGAAGTTAGTATTTTGGCGAATTCCGGTTGGTAGGTGAGATTTTGATCCGAGGATCAGAATGGAATTCCGAGAGTTGATGTAGCTTCGTTATGTCATTTTGGACTTGTCTGCAAAGTTTGAGGTCATTCGGACTAGTTTTGACGTGTTTCGGCATTGGTTGTGAAATTTGGAAATTTAATAAGTTCTTAGGCTTGAATCCATGCATAATTGGTGATTTTGAAGATATGTGATGTGATTTGAGGCTCGACTAAGTCCGTGATGTATTTTCAGACTTGTTGGTGCTTTTGGTTGAGGTCTCGGGGGCCTCGAGTGTGTTTCGGGTGAGTACGGACATCCCGAAACTGAGAAAATGGAAGGGGAAGTGATTGGGACACGAACCGCGGTCCTTTTGGCGCGTCCGCACTTGCCGGACGCGGCCGCGCTTGCCGGGCGCGGACCGCGTCATTTCTGTGCGGTCCGCGTAGGTGAAGAATCAGCAGGTCACCTATCCTATTTCGGAAGCTCATATCTTTTTATATACAAGGAATTTGTAGTTGATTCAAAAACGAAAGTTGTATCCCTTCATGTCTAGTTTCCAGAAAAGTAAAAATATCACAATTTGGACATCTGTAACTAAAGTTATGGCCAAAATACTGAAGCCTATCACTGCAGTCAAAGCTGCGCGGCCACGACCATTCTTGTGCGGACCGCACTTCCTGGGCACGGACCGCGGTCATTTTTGTGCGGTCGCACATGCTGAAATCTGGGGCTACTTCTATAAATTCGAGGTTTTGGGTTTTATTTGATATTTGGACCTAGAGAGCTCGGATTTTGGCGATTTTTCGAAGGTTTTTCAAGAAATTCATCGGAGTAAGCAATTCTAACTCAGATTTGGCTAGATTACATGAATATATAATTGAATCCATCATTTAATTTGTGATTTGGGATGGAATTTGGGAAGAAAATTGGTAAAATTTTCCAAAATGTAAAATAAATATTTGAAGGACCAAATGGTGTCGGAATTGGATATTTTTTGTATGGTTAAACTCGTGGCGAGATAAGGATCGTATTTATGTAAAAATTTCTGGATTCGAGACGTGGGCCCAGGGCTCGGGTTTTGCCAAATTTCGGGATTTTGATGTTTGTCAATTACTTTCGATTGGGTTATGTTTCCTTAGCATATTGTGCTTTATTCGCTCTGATTTTAGTTAGATTCGACGCACGTGGAGGCCGATTTAAGGGGCAAAGGCGTCGAGAGGTGGAGATTTCACCAGTTCGAGGTGAGTAATACTTGTAAATGATATCCAGAGGGTCTGAAACCCCGGATTTGCACATCATAGTGCCGTATTGAGGTGACTTGGACGCCGGATATGAGCGTGGGGTAGAGCACCGTTGGGGATTGTGACTTGGTCCATCCCGGTTTTTGATTTTACTACGTATTTGACTGAAATTACTTGTTATCGTCATAATTTGGGCTGATTGCCATGTTTGGGGCCTTGTGCCGACTTGTAAAATCCTTCGAAGATTGATATTGCTACATAGCATGATATTGCATATCATTTAATTTCAGCCCAAGGTTTTAAATGTTGTTTTGCAAACTCAGCCATAATTCTACGCGTTTAAAACTTAAATGACATTTTAAATGTATTTCGGGCTGGACTCTTCTATTTTGTAAATGCCCAAGGGGCTTACTATATTATTTTTTGGATTGATTATAAAGTGACTTGAAACAGTGGTAACAATGACACTATATATTATACTTGAAACAGTGGTAACAATGACACTGTAATAGATACTTGAAACTGTGGTAATAATGAAACTGTAATATATAGTTGAAACAGTGGTAACAATGACACTGTATGTTATACTTGGAATAGTGGTAACAATGACACTGTAATATATACTTGGGACAGTGGTAACAATGGCGCTGTACGATATAAATTGGTCAGGTAACAATGGCTGACTGGTCAGGTAACAATGACTGACCAAGATATTGCGCTTGGGCTGTAGGAGCCCCTCCGGAGTCTGCACACCCACAGTGAGCGCGGGTATCCACTTGGCCAGGTAACAACGACTTGCCAGGATTTCATTGATGCCACGAGATGGCTTGACATTGCGCTTGGGCCGTAAGGGGCCCCTCCCGGAGTCTGTACACACCCCCAGTGAGCGCCGTCGATGATAAATAAATATGGATTGCTCGGGCTGCACGCCGCAGTGGGTACTAGAATGTACCATCATATGCATTGCATTGCATTCGTGCATTTGTGCAGTATTTGTTGTTGTTGTGATATTTCTTGAGATATTTATCTGTTGTGCTGGTACTATATGATCATTGACCGTTGGGGGCCCGACTGGCTGACTAGGAACAAGGATATTGCCCGAGGGGTGGATTTCTGTGCATAGTGTCACAAATTGTTTTGAAAGTATATTCGCAATCGTTGAAAAAAGATCATTTCTTAAAGAGGTTTTAAACTGAGCTGGATATTTTCTAAAGGATTTTTCCCGGACTTACTATTTTCTAAAGAAGTTGTGTTGTCCCATATTTCATGCTGGTGTGCTCTTACGTGATTTCTTACCGCTCAGTTATTATTTACTCTTATTACAACTGAGTTGGAAGTACTCACTTTACTCCCTGCACCTCGCGTGCAGTTGCAGGTACTGTTCACCTGATAACGGGTTATTAGCTGACTGAAGGTATACTATTGTATCTAAGTAAGGTGGCCGCCGGCGTTCACGGCACCGGACTTCATATTTTGCTTCTAAATCTTATTTTGTATATAATATTGGCCATGTAGTGGTGTTTAGTTTTCTTTAGATGCTCGTGATTTGTGACACCCCGGTTTGGGCTGTGTTGGGTTGTATTCCGCGAAATCATTTTATTTAATCATCTTGAAACTGTTTAATCCATGTATATATATATTGTTGAAAAGGCTATTTAAATTGGTTGGCTGGCCTTGTCTTCACGAGAGGCGCCATCACAACCGGGTTTGGGATTTGGGCGTGACAAATTGGTATGAGAGCCTAGGTTACTAGGTCTCACGAGTCATGAGCAGGGTTAGTAGAGTCTCGCGGATCGGTATGGAGACATCTGTATTTATCCTTTAGAGGCTGCAGAACCTTTAGGAAACACTTCACATTCTTGGAATTCTTATCGTGCGTACTTGTTTCAGCCTAAAAGTATAATTCTTGAAATTCCTTCCACACATCTGTATGTGCACGCGAGCGCTCAGTAGTATATGTGCCTGTATGGCTTGTGATTCCCCGATCAAGGGGCAAGCTGTGAATTCTATGAGCTGATGTTGGAATGGTCTAGAGGACTTGAGCCCGGATCTTTGCTTATGGCTTGAGCACCAAGGTGCTGATATTGTGAGCTGGAGTTAAACTTATATGTTCAGTATTATCCCAAATTATGGGAATGGCGGCTGGATAGCTATATAATGAGTATGTTGGTATTGTGCAATGTGTATGGCAGTGGAAGGTATACAAAAACATGAACTAAAGGTAAAGATAATGGGTAATTGGATTATAAGGGGAAACCATTTGTCATGCGGAAAAATTTTCTTTTATACCAGCTGCCCTGGTATGAATTGTCTTGGCTTGACTGTTTTGTTAAAGACTCTAGACATTCTATTCTGATAGAGTTCACCATGGTAAACTGCATTCATTCTCATTCCATCTATTAGAGCCAGCTCCTCTTAAAAACTCTTCACTTATTCTATGTCTTTGAGCTCAGCTTCCTGTATGATCCTTAGGGAAGGGATTTCTACTTCGGCGGGAATGATGGCTTCCGTATCATAAACCAGCATATAGGGGGTTGCCCAGTTAATGTGCAAACTGTGTTGCGATACCCTAATAGAGAAAATGATAACTTCTTGTGCCACTGTTTATGATTCTCTATCATTTTCCTCAATATCTTCTTGATATTCTTGTTGGCGGCTTGCTCGAATCCATTCATTTGAGGCCTGTAGGCTGTGGAATTCTTGTGTCTGATCTTAAAGGTTTTACGCATGGTTTCGATAATGTTGCTGTTGAGATTGGAGCCATTATCAGTAATGATTGACTTTGGAATACTGAATCGACAAACAATGTGGTCTCGAACTAAGATCTGTCATGACTTTCTTAGTCACTATTTTGTAAGATGCTGCTTTGACCCATTTCATGAAATAGTCAATTGACACTAGGATAATCCTATGTTCGTTGGAAGTGGCATGCTCAATTGGTCCAATGACGTCCATTCCCCAGGCAGCGAATGGCCACGGTGAGCTTGTTGTGTTGAGATCACTCGGAGGTACCTTTATCATGTCTGTATGTATCTGACAGCGATGTCATTTATAGACATACTGGATGCAATCTATTTCTATAGTCATCCAAAAGCAATTAGCCCAGAGTATCTTCTTTTCTAAGACAAAATCATTAATATGTAGACCACATATCCCTGCATGAATTTCTTCTAGTATCTTGGATGCTTCCTTCGCGTCGACATATCTTAATAGTCCCAAATCAGGAGTCCTCCTGTACAAGATTCCTCAGCCATAGAAGAAGTTGTTGGACAATGTCCGTAATGTGCGATTCTGAGTATGATTGGTAAGCTCCGGGTACTCTCCTTTTGCCGGATATTCCTTGATATCATGAAACCAAGGCCTTCCGTGTGCTTCTTCTTCAACATTGGTACAGTAAGCTGGCTGATTATGAATTTTCACCGGAATGGGATCAATAAGATTCTTGTATGGATGTTGTATCATAGATGATAGGGTAGCCAATGCATCAGCGAACTCATTCTGGACCTTGGGAATATTCTGGAGTTGTGTCTTTGTGAACCTCTTTCTCAATTACTATACATGATGCAAATACGAGAGTATCTTCGTTGCCCATTCTTCTCATGCCTGATGTGTGAGTAAATCTGAATCTCCGATTACTAGCAGCTCTTGAACATTCCTATCAATGGCTATCCTGAGCCCTAAGATGCAAGACTCATACTCAGCTATATTATCAGTGCAGGGGAATTTGAGTTTGGCAAACACTAGATAATGTTGACCGGTTTCTGATACTAAGACCGCTCATATGCCAACTCCTTTGAAGTTTCCTGCTACATCAAAGAATATTCTCTGACCATCATAGGATTCTGCAACGTCTTCTCCTATGAATGATACCTATTCATCGAGAAAATATAATTTTAATGGTTCATATTCTCCATCCACGGGGTTTTCAGCAAGGTGGTCTACCAGTGCTTTCCTTTGATTGCCTTCTGAGTCACGTAAACAACGTCGAATTCACACAACAGGATTCGCCACTTGGCTAGCTTACCAACGGGAATTGGCTTCTGAAAGATGTACTTCAAAGTATCCATCCTGGATATGAGATACGTGGTATAGGCATAGAAGTAATGTCTTAGCTTCTGAGCTTCCCAAGTGAAGGCACAATAAGTATGTTCCCAAAAGAGAATACCGGGATTCGTACAGAGTGAACTTCTTTTTGGGATAATAAATGGCTTGTTCCTTTCACCGTATTTCATCATGTTGCTCCAAAAACATAGCCGAAAGCTCCATCTAACACAGCAAGGTAGAGCAGTAAGGGTCTACCTGGCTCTGGAGGAACTAAGACTAGTGGTGTTGATAGGTACTCCTTGATTCTATCAAACGCCTTTTGGAATTCATTGGTCCATTTGGTATCGGCGTCCTTTTTTAGAATTTTAAAGATTAGCTCACAGATAACTGTAGACTAAGCTATGAATCGGCTAATGTAGTACAGCCTTTCTAGGAAACTCATCATATCTTTCTTGTTCTTTAGCGGTGGGAATTATTGAATGACTTTGACCTTTGATGGATCCAGTTCTATTCCTCGGCGGCTCACAATAAACCCAAGCAACTTTCCAGCAGGAACCCTAAATGCACACTTTGCAGGGTTTAGTTTTAGGTCGTACCTCCGTAGTCTGTTGAAAAACCAGCGAAACAATCTGGATATGTATATTCGGTAAAGGAAAGTCTTCTTTCGGACTGGCCCGGTTGAGATCCCGGTAGTCGACACTAACTCTGACTTTCCCATTCTTCTTTGGTACTGGCACGATGTTGGCTAACCATGTCGGGTATTCCACTACCCTGAGATCCTTAGCGTTGACTTGCTTAGTGACTTCTTTCTTGATTTTTAAACTCATATCAGGCTTGAACTTCCCGAGCTTCTACTTTACCGGCGGACATGTCAGATCAGTTGGCAGTTTATGGGCTACATTAGATGTACCAAATGATGAAATTAATATGGCTCAAAAAGGGTAACAAAGGGTAAAGTGTTTAGATAGTAGAACAAATTATCTTCATTGTTCCAATCTTCAAAACAATGCCAAGTACAAATAATTAACAATTAAACTAGAGAAATCATACATAATATCTCTTGACCGCATCAGAACTGATAGCCATGTCTACACATTTGCCTTCTACATCTATCAAATACAAAGCACCATTGGATAACACTCTTGTTATAATGAACGATCCTTGCCAATTTGGGGAGAACTTGCCTTTTGCTTTGGCCTGATATGGAAGGATGCGATTCAGTACTTGCTGACCCACTTCAAACTTTTGGGGACTTACCTTTTTGTTGTACGCTCTTTCCATTCTCTTTTGATATAACTGACCATGACACACTGCTGCCAATCTTTTCTCATCAATTAAACTTAACTGCTCCAAGCGGGGTTTGGCCCACTCATTATCATCAATTTTGGCCTCAGCCACAATCCAAAGGGATGAGATTTCAACTTCTGCGGGTATCACTGCTTCAATGCCATATACCAACAAATAAGGAGTTGCACCTACTGAAGTGCGAACAGTAGTGCGATAACCCGACAATGTAAAGGGAAACTTTTCATGCCATTGCCTGGAACCTTCCACCATTTTCCTAAGTATCCTTTTTATATTTATTTTGGCTACCTCGACTGCTCCATTTGCCTCGGAGCGATATGGGGTGCAATTATGATGCGTAACCTTAAACTGTTGACATACCTCTTTTATCAAATTACTGTTAAGATTAGCACCATTATCTATGATGATCACCTTTGGTATCCCAAACCGACAAATATTTGAGTGAACAAAATTGACCACTGCTTTCTTGGTCACAGACTTGAAAGTTTTAGCTTCAACCCACTTAGTGAAATAATCAATGGCCACTAGAATGAACCTGTGCCCGTTGGATGTTGCTGGCTCAAATGGTCTAATGACATCAATGCCCCAAGAAATGACGAGCCAAGGAGCTGACATTATGTGCAATTCGGATGGCAGATAATGAATCAAATCTCCGCATACTTGACATTGATGACACTGGCGCACAAAACCAATACAATACCACTCTATGGTGAGCCAATAATAACCTGCTCGGAGAATATTCTTCACTAGCACATACCCACTCATATGCGGTCTGCAGACTCTTGAATGTACTTTGATCATGATAGTCGTGGCCTTTCTAGCATTTGTACATCTTATAAATCCAAGATCTGGAGTTCTTTTGTACAAAACCCCTCCGCTGAAGAAAAATCCACTTACCAACCATTGAATTGTTCTCTTTTGATCCCTCGTGGCTTGCACCAGATATACCCCAATTATGATGTACTCCCTGATATCGTGGAACCACGGTTAACAATCAAGTTCTTCTTCCACCATGTTATAGTAAGCATGCTGATCATGAACTTTAATATGCAAAGGATCAACATAAGCTTTGTCCAGATGGTGCAACATTGATGCCAAGGTAGCCAAAGCATCGGCAACCTCGTTATGGACCATTGGAATATGCCTAAAATCTACTGATCCAAAACCGTTGACAAAGATCATGCAAACATTATCGGCACGATATGATCTTTAAATCTCGTGTTTCTCATTCTCCTTGAATGTGGTGCACTAGAAGGCCCGAGTCTCCCAAGACCAAGACTTCCTGGACACCCATATCTACAGCTAGCCTTAAATCCAAAATACATGCCTCGTACTCAGCCATATCATTGGTACAATAAAAACGAAGCTGAGCCGTAACATGGTAATGATGTCCTGTTTCAAAAATAAGCATAGCCCCTATTCCAACATCTTTCATGTTAGCAGCCCCATCAAAGAATAGTTTCCAACCTGGTTTTTCATTCTGTTCCAGCTCATCGATATGCATCACCTCTTTATCGGGTAAATAAGTTCTCAATAGCTCATATTCTTCATCGATCAGGTTCTCGACCTCTTCATCGCGGTCCGAGTCACATAGATGATGTCAAACTCTGTGAGCAAAATTTGCCACTTCGTATTTCTTGTAGGCATAGGATTTTGAATGATATACTTTAACGGATCCAAGCGATAAATGAGGTAAGTAGTGTAGGATGACAACTAATGCTTCAACTTCTGTGCTACCCAATTTAAGGTGCAACATGTCCTTTCAGGGTGAATGTACTTAGCCTCAAAATTTTTGAACTTCTTGCTAAGATAGTAGATGGCTCGCTCCTTCCCGCCAGTGATGTCACGCTGACCCAATACACAACCAAATGAATTTTCTAGGTCTGTCAAGTAAATAATCAAGGGTCTCCCTGGTTCCGATAGGACCAGCACAGGTGGGTTTGACAAGTACTCCTTTATCTTATCAAATGCTTCTTGACACTCATCAGTCCATTCTACCGCAGCATCCTTTTTCAGCAACTTAAATATAGGATCACAAGTTATTGTGACCTGAGCAACAAACCTGCTGATGTAGTTCAACCTCCATAACAAACTCATCACCTCAGTTTTGTTCCTCTGAGGTGGAAATTCTTGGATATCTTTGATATTTGATCTTTGATAGGTCCAACTCAATGCCTCGATGGCTCAGTATGAATCCCAATAGTTTTTCGGATGGGACACCGAAGGCACACCTGGCGGGGTTGAGTTTAAGGATGTACCTGCGAAGCCTATGCAAAATTTTTCTCAAATCTCCGACGTGGTCGGATTGCTGCTTATACTTTATGATCACATCACTCACGTAAACCTCAATTTCTTTGTGTATCATATCATGGAACACAGTAGTCATTGCCCTCATGTATGTTGCCCCAGCGTTTTTCAAACCGAATGGCATTACCCGGTAATAATAAGTTCCCCATGGCATGTTGAATGTCGTGTTTTCATCATCCTCTTCATCCATTAAAATCTGATGATACCCTACATAAACATCCATGAATGATCCAATCTCATGCTTGGCTCAATTATCGATAAAAAATATGGATATTGGAATGTTGGAAATTATCCTTTGGACTTGCTTTGTTGAGATTCTCGTAATCAACGCATACTCTGATCTTGCCGTCCTTCTTTGGTATTGGCACAACATTAGCTAACCAAATGGGATATCGTGTGACCTGAATGACCTTTGCGTCCATCTATTTGGTGATTTCTTCCTTAATCTTCACACTCATATCAGTTTTGAACTTTCTCAATTTTTGCTTGATGGGAGGGAATGCTGGGTCAGTAGGCAATTTTTCGACCACCAAATCAGTGCTTACACCCAGCATGTCATCATATAACCATGCAAAAATATCTTTATATTCAATCAGTGCTCTAATTATTTCTTCCCTGATCTTTGGTTCACGATGGTCGCTTATTTTAGTTTCTATAACATTATCTGCGTCCCTAAATTGATGGCCTCTGTATCATTTAGGTTGGGCTTGGGTATTTCTTCAAAGTGATTTAATTCCTTACAGATCTCTTCAAAGGCGTCATCCTCATCATACTCTAATTCGTCAATACACTCTACTTCTTGAATTATTATTTTAGAATCAAATTGATTTTTTAGACTGGGCTGAGGATTACTTATGCATGACATGTCATTGGATCCATCATAAAAAGAACTATAGAGAAAAGGAAAGAAAACAAAAAAGAAAACTACTAGGAATAATGAAGAAGGGAAATTGCATTTCATTGAAGGATAAAAGATAACAAGGTTTGCACACCCAAAGGGAAAAAAATAAAATCTGAATTACAACCCTGGAATAACCCAGACAAAATGAAGGAAAATCAAAGAAAACTACCAAAACTCCTTCCGAATAGGGAGTTTAGTAGCCTTCCAATTGTTAAGTATTGCATTTGGCCCGATAAACTGTAAATCCGATTTGCTAGAACCTTCTCCAACCTCCACCATGTTCACATCGTGAAACAACTTCTCGAACCTTACAATTAACTATTTATCAAGATCAATCACAGAACTGGGAATTTTCGACACTGGGCGTTTCCCGGCACCAGGTTTGACAAATGATCTGGAGTGACGTAGGACAGGCTTTGGAAGAACGCATGCCATGTGTTTCAACTCTCTACTCTTTTTATGTCTACGGCTATGGTCATGAATCCCAGACCAAATATACCTAAGTTTTAGGGAGGGACACTGGCTGTATGATGCCCTGTAGAGATGCACCTAAAACTTTGCCTGGTACAACATTTTAACGGCCACCATGACTGATGCAGCGGTTATCTTCAGATTTGGAATGTATTTCCCCTCTGGAATTTTCTCGACCGACATTGTGTCAAAAATCTGGTAGACCCACGGCCCCTTGTCATCTTCCACTTCAATGAACGGTACGATGGCATCGCTATGAGCAAACAAATTATCTTCATCGTGCACCACGATTTCCTGTCTATCACATTCAAACTTGACCATATGTTGTAGTGTAGATGGACTGCTTTGGCGGCGTGAATCCAAGGTCGACCTAATAGCAGATTGTAGGAAACAGCTATGTCAAGCACCTGGAACTACATCGTGAACTCAACTGGTCCTATCATCAGCTCTAGCACTATATCACCAACTAAATCATTTCCTTCACCGTCTAATCCACGAACGCAGATATTGTTATGCTGAATCCTTTCGTCATCCACTTTCAATTTGTTCAGAGTGGACAGAGGGAAAATGTTTGTGCTGGAACTATTATCGACCTATACCCGGGTAACCACTGAGTCTTCACATTTTACTGTAACGTAGAGGGCTCTAATGTGCTCAGTACCCTCTACGGGAAATTCTTCATCAGACGAAGTGACTCTTTGTACTTCAAAGATCTTCTTGGCTATCTTTTACAGATGGTTCACTGATATTTTGTAGGGCATGCTCGTTCAAGATTTTTATTAAGGCTCGCCGATGCTCGTCGGAGTGGATTAACAATGACAATAGTGAAATCTAAGAAAGCATCTTTCTCATTTTCTCCACGATAGAATAGTATTGTACTTTCATCTTTCTTAAAAATTCTTCAGCCTCTTCTTCAGCTACCGCTTTCTTCACTAGCACTGGGTTATCTTTGGAGGTTTTCGATTTTCTTAACTCCTCCGGGGAAAAGCATCTCCCCAAACGAGTCAAACCATGGGTCTCTTCGACTTCTTCTTTAACTTCTTTTCCCTTATAAGTCACTATCACACGTTTATAATTCCATAAAATAGCCCTGCTGTTGACAATCGGTAACTGGGTTACCGGCTTGATAATGACATGATATATGCGGGCACCCTCCATGATTATGACAGGTTTGTTCGCCACTCCTGGCCAACCACTTTTGCCCTTTCTTATTTTGTTGTAACATCACTTGAAGACCCCCTTCTTAACTACCATAGATGGTTCATCGTTCTTCTTGCTCAACTTGATTACTAATCTATCACTTGTTGATTTTTCAATCGGCTTGAACTTACAGGACCGAATCATTATGACGGTCTATGAAGGCTTCTTAGGCTCCCCTCCCTTATGCACTATTTCGATCATATTTGTCTCTTGATGGGTTGGCATCGAGTTCCGGTTGATATTGGGCACCTCTGTAGCATGAGCTTAAAACCAATTAGTATCAATGAGCTCATGGATAGCACTTCAGGTGTCAACACTTCTCCGTGTCATGACCCAGAGTACTAGAACAATATTCACAGCTTACAGAATAATCAAGACTTTTCGGGGGCGGATTTGGCAATTTTGACTCAATCGGCCTTAACATATCCAATTGTCTTAGACTGTGGAACAAACGGGTATATAAATCTACCAACGGAGTTAAGGTTTTCTTTTTTTGCAACCTCTCAGTCTTAAATACTTGATTCGGGTGGAAACTTGGTCCAGAAGGGTTTCGACAGGCCCGTGGGGGTGGGTAAGCGTTTTGTGGTACGAGCGCACGCCATTGTGCATGGGCGAAGGGTGGGTTGTATGTTTGGGTGTGGAGGATAGAAAAATTATGGTCTGGTGGTGGGTAATAGTGTTAGGTTGAACTATATAGGGTATGGGGGTAAGTTTGGTTATAGGGTCGAGGCTGATTGTAGTTTTGAGATGAACCTCTGGGTCCGAACCAAGCTCCAGAATCAATCATTTCCCCATCCTCTCTTTTCTTCTTTTTGATTACTCCCCCAATACCTCTTTGAATAGACTGGGTAGTTGCCTTAATAGCCGAATAGCTCAGGATTTTGTTTGACTTGAGACCTTCTACCATATCGCCCATTTTCACTACTTTATTGAAGGACTTGCCTTTAGCTGATACCAGATGGCCGTAATAAGTAGGTTCTAAGGCCTGCAAAAAATAATCCACCATTTTGCTTTCTTTTATTTAAGGGTCAACCCTTGCTGCCTGTTCTCTCCGTCGGAAACCATACTCCCTAAATCTTTAATTGTGGTTTTTCTTAATCATTGTCAAAGACAGACGATCCGGAACAATCATGAGATTATACTGGAAGTGATAATCGAATGATAAGCGAATGCTTGGGCTAGATCATCCCATGTATACCATCTTCCATGATCCTGCCTAGTGTACCACTCCAACACCGAACTAGTCCGAGTTTTACTAAAATATGCCATTAGTAACTCGTCTTTCCTGCCAACTCCCCTCATTTTGCTATATAAACCTCTCAAGTGTGCCACTGAGTCGCTGTGTCCATCGTACAGATCAAATTTAGGCAACTTAAACCCTGCCGGCAACTAAATATCTGGAAATAAACATAGATCTTTGTATTCCACGCTTACCTGACCTCCGAAACCCTACATGTTCCTGAATGACTGTTCCAAGCTCTTGACCTTCCCAAACATCTCTTCCTGCTCAGGATTTTTAGATGGTTTTCAGTTTCCAAAGGGAAATCAAAATGAGGAGTGTAGGAATAAGGTTCTGGATCCTTGAAAGTTTGCTCCATGAAGTAATATTGGTTATCGTGGGCCTGGAATAAAGGCACTGGAGGATCGGTGAAGTGTAGCAGGTGGGGGTGCCACGAAACTAGAAGTGGCTGGTGGATGAGGGTACGGAACTGGTTTGAGTGGAGCTTGTGGTATTTGGGAAGCGGTGCCCTGGTAGTGATGGTAAATAGGAAATCCTACAGAGGAATCAACAGCAGGATATTCCTGGGATTGAGCCAATGGCAAGATGAAAGCAGGGTTAGCTGGGTTGGATGGTGGTGGATGCCCTTTTGCCTATGCTTGGCACATTTCTGCCATCTGTTTTTTTTTAATTTATACAACTCCTCTTTCATACTAACTTCAGACTCTTCCCTTTCTTTTGATGGGTCAACAATACTCGCGTCCAGTTTTTGGTTAGACATGATCAACTTGCCTTTAGACCTGGTGTTGTATGGATGGGTTGCCAAAATGCTAAATAAACTAACCAACTGCTTGAATTCTGGAATATCAACAACAAACTTGTTAGCGATTAGAGCTTAACAAATAGGCAACCGCACAGTTGTGGAATGTAATGCACCTAAGCAATTAACCAATTCTATCATGCATTTGATCGGTTGCTTGTGTCATTTCGGCCTTTTCCTAATTTCCATTTTAAACCACTCTTTTGTTTTTACTCATGCCTTTCTTTGCATGAATTCTCGGTGTTTTTTATTCTCTCATTCTCTCATTTGTCTCTTCTTTGTTCTTTTGGTTATGATCGAATCTTATAGAGATTGCCTGCATATCATGACCCCCCATGAATCAGACCAAGCGTAGCTCTAAGGGATATTAAAAATAAAACATTTTTGCGATTTACAAATTTTCTATAATAATGAAATGTATTGATTACAAAGACTCATTCTACCTAATTTTAACCGTAAAAATCAGTAGACTCGAAAAGGGAAACTAACAGACTTCGATAGAAGGATGAAAACATAGACTCGAAAATAGACTAATAGACTTCAATAGAAACAAAATACAAACTTGATTAAAGATCATGAATACATTAATGCCTCAACTATTTCTAGGGCCTGCGGGACATCAATCGGTCTCACCACGGGCCTACACGCCAAATCCCTTGGAGATGATAGAGATATTCCATTATCTGGTGGACAAAAGTCATTACAGTGGCAAAGAACATGGACCTGGTCATGCCCTCAAACTTACTATATTTCATTGCAATACAGCTAGCGATCCTTCTGACCTTTTCTCTTATGACGCCTTTTTCTTGCAACAAACACCCAATTTGACGGGCCCTAGATTCCAGAGTTTGTTCAACTATATGATTCTATTCTTGAAGTTGTTGCAGATCTCTTTCTAACTGTGCCATCTCCAAATAACAGTGCTCTCGTTCTGCCTTAAAGTCTTTTGCCTGCTTGATCATTTTGTTTTTGAAGATGGTAACTCTTTTCTTCATCCTCATCACTTCATTGTCATGTTTCTCTTTTAACTGCTTAACCAAGCGTGCTCGTTCATTCGCATTTTTAGCCAATTTTGTTTAAACCCTTGCTAATTCACCCTCTGCTTTGTTCAGATAAAAAAACCATGATCTCTCACCTTCCGCCTAAGTTTATTTATAAGCTTTCCATCTCTGGCACTTCAGGCGGGATTTTCTGCCGCTGTTTTTATTTCCCGAATATAGGCTCGAAGGGTATCATTTTCTTTGGATAGCTTTTTCTTCTCACCTTCATCCGCGGCTATTGCAGACCATTCTCAAACTGATGATCCTTGACTTGCTTTTCCAGCTTGCTTATGGTAGCTCTATACTCATTCTCTTTGGCTAACTAATCCCATTGCGCTTGTAACACCTCAACAAATTCTTGAAGATGGGATCTTTTGGCCGGCCTTCCAAACTCAACTTCCCTTTTATACCAAGCAAAGTACCCTGATGAAACTTCTCATTTGGATAAATCACAAACTTGGGTGCTTTCTGTCAAGTATTGACACTCGCTCCAGATATGGCAAATTGTTGCTTCAGAAAATTGACCATTAGGACCAATCTTGATTACCCTAGCACTAAGGTCTTCATCCTTTGGAATTATTTGACATCTCCCTAGCTATCTCAAAATCCGGTATGGGGCATAAGGCTGGATATTTCTAAGACCTATTAGGAGGAAGTGTCGCACAGTAGCTGGCATGTATATGATATCATTTGTATGAAACCACCCAAATGTCCATTCTATTTGATCTGCAGTGATGGAACAGAGACGTGCTATCCATTCTGTTACCCCTTCTGGCTTACTAAACCCATCGACCGTTGTATAAAATTCCTCTATGCAGTTTTTCTTTATTGACCCATAGCTCATGTATTTAGGATGATGACATAAATATTCAATCATCCATATTTGTAGCAACAAGTTGCATCCTTCAAAAAATCCTCCTCCAGCTTTTCATACTGTGAGAGCGCAAAAGATTTCATACACTATCATGGGTGCAAGGGTGCTTTTGGCCTGATTAAACAAAGTGTTCGCGACCCCAGCTATCCGTATATCAATATTCCCATCTTTCCTGGGAAACACTAGAAGACCCAAGAATACCAGCATAAAAGCAAAGCACGTGTGTTCCTCGTATTTGAGGCGATTCCCTTTGCTGCACATTTTGCTTTTTGGATTGTTAAACCCTCCTATGTGTCCATATCGCAGGTATATAAATTGCAGAGTGGAAAAACTAGCTGCCAAATTTGGGTTATGGACCCCCTGCTTATCTTTAAGGAATCTAGGAACCTGTGCACAACGATGACTCTGGGAGCGATCAAATACCTATGTCTAAGAGGACCCTTAGTGCTCCCAATATATTTGGCTATTTCTTCCAAAGTTGGTGTGAGTTCACAATTTGAGAAATGAAACATATTGTGCGCCAGGTCCGAGAACGTAACCAACGCCTTATGATGTCTTCTATAGGTCTGATATTCAATAACCGGGTGAGATCTCCCAAGCACAGATTGACCCTATCTTGCCCTAATTTACCCAGATCTTCCCACCACATAAACAACTCCAAGGGGGTCTTGCTCATGACTGTTAGTGGCAAATTCTGACTCTTGCTCATTCTGCACATTTATTAGGGTGATGACTCATTTGATTCAAAAATAAAAAAAAGCTAACACTATTTTTTTTCTTTTCCAATTTTCATTTCAAAATAAAACCCGACTTTACAAATACGGCCTTTCAGCATTTCGGAGAGAAGATTTTAAAACTGTGCTTGCTAACCAGTCAAGGTTGTTCTTGGAAAAACAGCCTTTCGACAACCTTTTAGGGACATTTTGGTTCTTTTCGGGATATTTTTTCAAAAAAGGAAGTTAGACTTGATGGACGTTTCCTACATATCCCATATCTAGTGAGAATCAAACTCGCGTAGTTCGGGCAGTTTTGACAAAACAAAAACCAACTAAATTTTTTTTTTCAAAATTTCGGCCGATTTTCAGTATATTTTGGACATTGTTTTTTCAAAAACAAGCAATTATATTTCTCAGTCCTCACCTTGAATTTCCTGTTTCTTAACTTTTCCCATATTATTTGATAAGACAGTCAACATGCAAATACAAAGCAAATGAATGCATAAGTAGCAAGCAGGATATATCAGGATAGTCCTTTTATTTCGAGTACACTTGTCCTAGACATACCCAACCCTGGTGCTGAGTATCCAAAGTCAAATGCACATGATGCAAACAAATGTTCCTACTAGGGATCCAACATGAGGTTGAGTTATTCTAAGTATAAAACCTAGGTATATTGTTCTAGACCTGTGCACCCGAGTAGACAAGCCGATGCAATGAGTGGTCTATGTACCGGGAACCAAAAGGCCATCGGGCTTTGTAATTTGTCCGAGCTTCTTTCTTATTTCAAGGTATGTCACTAACATAATAGGGAGTCACGCCAGTGTGCACATCCCCAATGATGAGGAGAGAAGGGTTTCGTAACAGTTTATATACAATTCAAATAATATCCAAGTAGCAATTAGCACATTAGGCTCAACATGTAAAAATCAGATAATAAATAAAGCCAACAATAACAGTTATTCTAAGCTCCAATTCTGAACTGAACCAGAAATTCTAGGTACCCATCCCCAGTAGAGTCGCCAGAGCTGTCACACCTTCTTTTTACCACCCTCGAAAGGGTATAAGGGAGTTTGTCCAATTAAAGTGACAATCGAAATGAGATTTATTTATTTATTTAAAATATAAAGTCGCCACTTGGGATAATTTTATGGTATCCCAAATCGCCGGTTCAAATCCTGAATCGAGAAAAAATTAACTCTGTTTCATAGTTTGCAAACATAGAAATCCGCATAAGGAAATCTATTAACCCGGGAGATGGTGTTAGGTATTCCCGAGTTCTGTGGTTCTAGCACGGTCGCACAACTCTTATAATTGGCCTATTATCTGATTTTATTACATGTTTAGCATATGTGTAGTTTTAACTTTATAACCAATTTAATTCATTTTTTTGGAAGATTCAACGTCACATAAAATGCGTTTTGAACAACATCACATAAGTGTGTACCCGAGTTCAGGAAGGTAAATTATTAAAATAATGCGCCTAAAGCAAGTACGCACTTGCGAATTTGCGAGGGCCATGGAAAATTTGCTAATGGCACATCTCGATTTCTAACAGTTTTTTTTTTAAATTAAATGAGGGTCATGGGCTTAGGTGTTTTATTTGGCATGACACGCATCAATTTATTTTACAAAGTTTGTACTCAATCAAAGTGAAACATGAATGTCCATGATTATTTTCCTAAATATGAGATTATTGGGTAAGCAACTTCCTAACATTTGATCTAAGCAAATAACGCTTTCGAAAGAGCAACAAAGAAAAACTCACAGATTAGTAGCTTTTGGGTCTCATACATCACAAATCGAGCAAATGCTATAGTGATCCACAATCTATATAGCTTTTCCTTTCAAGATCAACTGAGCACAATTCAACTTTGAATATTTCAAAAATCATTTGTGGGGCATGTTTGTCTATCCTTTTAATTCTTAATTCCTTACTTTCAGACTAGCTAAGCTAGAATAAAGGCCAATCCATATAGTACATCAAGGGCACATTTCCTTATTATATTTGTAGTTCTTAATGTCAGTAAACGAAGCAATTTGATAACTACAACGTTGAACTGACATAGGCTAAACTTAAGAAAGATTGACACACATACACAAGAGATTATTACTAAATGCCTTTTCCATCAATTGGCGGTAAAGATTGGATATCTAAATGAAACAACAAATATATCGAATGTACTGCTTGGATGTTAGAAAATTCATAAGCAGAGTCATCTTTAAGAAGTACCGATGCACATGTCACAAACAGAAAATGTTTGAGCAGACAAATTTGAGCTTTTTAAACTCAATTGCTACATCAACTAGTGAAATGAACATAACGCCTGCTTACATTTCCACAAAATGAGAGGAATTGTGAAATTTCAAATTTTACTAACGCAAGGCTAGCTCTACAAAGTAGATCATCTTTAATGAATATTAAGGGCTTGGAAAAGCTGAATATAACAAATACAATTCTATATTTATTACAGATGTATAAAGAAAATAGAAAAAGCAAAAACAGCAAGGTTTAATTTAGTTTCATGTTCATTCAAACTTCCATTCGAACATGCCTCTTTATAATCACTTGCTCTCCATATTTTACGATTTACCTAGAATTCAAAAGAGAAGCAAAAGAAATGAGGAATTAGCAAGAACATCAACAACAAAAGTCAGTTCTGATCTCCAGCAATGGAATAGTAGACTCAAAACCAGACAGCTCCAAAATAAGCTTTTAAACCCCACCAGACTTAGACCATTTTTCGCTCAAATACATGAATTTATAGTTTTTCAAGAGTTCTAGTACAAAGAAAATCAGAAATTCCAGGCCAGACAGAATTTATACAATTTTTACAGAAAAGTGCAGGGGCATTCAAAGGATTTTTTCAGAATTTTAACCCTTTCAATTTTCAGCAGTTTTTGGTCTCTCCAAATTCTTAATTCTCTCTTTTTTTTCTTTTTTTTTTGTGTGTTTTTTTCCTTCTTAAACTCTTCTACCCGTTCTTATGTTTTTTAGCTTCTAAATAGGCAGCAAATTAGTGCATTCCCAATTACAAATGTCCCTTCCCCTGTTTTTATAATTGATTCCACTTAAACCATATCTTTATCCTATCCTTAGTGTATTTATAACCTTACCATTTATTAGAAACATCCTAAGTTAGGTGAACACTTGATTCCCCTACCTATAATTCCTAATTTACCCCCCACACCCCTGTTTATTTCAGAAAACTAATGGGTCAAGTTGACGCGAGAATGAAACCAAGAGTGGGCTCAAAAACTCAATTCGAATTTGGAATGAACTCTAACATGAATTCAAAGCCCAAATGGCAAAATGAATCTAACCAAAAAATGAACACATTATGGCAAGCAATAGGCAGACGACTAAACAACTCATAAAATTTAAAAACTTCAACTAAAGGACTAAATTGTCATATAAACCTAGTTGAACTAAATGGCTGAACAAATAAAGTGAAATCAGAAATTAAACATGCTGTTAACGAACAGAATCAAATAGACTAAACAAAACCAATTATGGAACAGAACTTGGAAAGGAAAGACTGAAAATGGACGAACGGACAATACTCAATCCTAGCCAGAAACTTTTTTCAAGTTTCAGTTTAATTAACCAAAGAGAACGAAAAGAAATGAGGAGGAAGTAGAACTGAAAGAACACAAGAATGAACAAAAGGAACTCACCCGCCCAGGCTCGAACTTGCGATTGATAATCCGGTTTGGTCCTCAAATAATGTCAATCATTTGTTCTTTGCCAAGAACAAACAAGCAACATTATTTTGTGATTGAACCGACCCTGAACTTAAGAAAACTTGGAGGAGTAGCCTTGCATGTCTGAATTTGGCTTTGGGATTTAAGGGCTTGAATCTTTGATTTAAGATTCAAGAAACTCCATGGGGATTCGAGGGAATTAGGTAAGAGGGAGGCATAGGGGTTCCCTGATGTTAATTTGGGCAAATTTGGGTAAGCTAAGGTTTGGCACAGATCGTCAATCCATGATTCGAAGAGTTTTGGAGTGATTCTAGGAAAAAGGATTGAGGATTCGTAATGGGGAGATGAACAGGAGTCTGTGGTGTGAAGTTGGAGGCAATCGGTCCATCGAAACCACCGTGAGGTGATTTCTGATGGGCGGAGTGAGGCAGAGACGGTGAGGATTTGGGAGCGGTGGTCTATAGGGTTTGGGGATTGAAAGAGAAGAGAGTGAGGTGGGGGGGATCTGGGGGGATTTTGGGTATATTAAAATTGGAAAATTAATTAGAGCCATTGGATGATTGAAATCCAATGGTTGTTATTAATCCCTTAATGAAAACAGGGTCGTTTGGCTCACCGTTGGGGGAGACCGGGTGTTGGGGCAGGTTTGGGCTGGTTTTGGTATCATTTGGTTGAAAATTTGTTAAGGCTTGAAGAAATTGGCCCAAAATCTGTTCTTTCTTTTATATCCTTTTTCCTTTCTTTTTTTCTAATTCCTTTCAAATTAGAACTAAAAATAAAACCTAAGTTAATTTCTAAATCAAATTACGCTATCAAATTACATGAAATAACTCTAAATAATATTTACCACAAATAATTTAAAACCAAGTTAAAGGCGAAACTGATAAAATATTTTTTTTGTGATTTTTCCCATTTTTATAAAAATAACTAATTTTTTAATTAATGCTAAAATATAGAATTAAATACCAAATGCAAATGCAACATATTTTTATATATTTTCATAATTAAAACAAAATTAACATGCACAGACTAATGCAAACAAAAATGCTACAAAAATCTACGAATTGCAAATAACGAAAAAATTATTTTATTTCGAATTTGTGGGATTAATTCATATAGAGAAAAAATTACGTGCTCAGAGTCGTACTGTTATTTTTTTTCATCTACTGATTATACATGGTGAGAAAGAGAGTTAAAACATGAAGGGTGTTGTCATGCCGTATTTTTTGTTTTATGGAGAGATCGAGAGTAAAAGCACGTAGGGTGATGTTATGTCATTATTATAATTTCATGGTGAGGTTAAAATTAAAATCACAATGATTGATGTTGTGCCATCTTTAATTATTACGTTTATCCGTTTTCGTTAGTTGAGGATTTATTTGACTGTCTTATGTTATCGCTTTTGTTATAATTGTCGCATCTTGTTTCCCTATTTGCATGTCCCCTCCAAATTTTACTTATTAATTCCTTATTTGTTATTATTTTGTACGTGACTCTTCACTCATACAGGTTTAACTACCTGAGTGGCTTGTTATAGCCTCGTCATTACCTCGTCGAGGTTAAGCTCGACACTTACGGATTACATTGGATCAGTTGTACTCATACTACACTTTGCATTTCTTGTGCAAATTTTGCTACTGGTCCTAGCTGTATATGAGGTGCATTAGCTTAGATTGATATACTTGGAGACTCGAGGTAGATCTGCTAGTATTACCTTAAAGCCCCTTTCCTCTTTCCTCTTTTACTGTTCATATAGTTCGAGAAAGTTCTACTTATTTCAGACTTTATTTGTAAAACTCCTAAATGCACGTGTACTTATGACTATAGGTCCATGATTTTCACTTAGATATTTTGGGTTATTATGTCCTTTCCTACTTTATTTTCGTCGCATTTCATTTAAATGAGTTTAAATTTCTTGAATTATTGAAATGGCATATGATTTACTCTAATGTTGGCTTGCCCAAAGAGTAAAATATTATGAACTATCACGAACCTGAAGGTGGTAATTCCGGTTTGTGGCAAGTGGGTATCAAAGCACTAGGTTGCCTGCGTGTCATGAGTCACGAGCAAGATTAGTAGAGTCTGGAGTATCGGGATTATCACGCCCCAAAATCGAGGGACACGACCGGTGCTCAACCGGAGGACCCCAGTCAAGCGGACCTGGAATTGCCTTTCCTATCCCACGTGTTACCCCGTGATTATAATATACATTATTCTTTTGAAATAGCAATTTAAGACTTAAGCATAAACTTACAACTAGTGTTCATTTCTCCTTTTTATCATTTTCAATATTTGATACCAAGTACTTGCAAAATACATACAACATTTACTAACGTGGACCACGATTCTGAACCGTACCATTACTACCCACAAATACTTTTGTACACCACCCATATTGTGTGTATGGAGCCTCTATGAATACTAGGAACTTAACCAATACTTGCCGGCAACAAGGCCCCCGCTATACCTTACAATACACAATAAACTCAAAAGAAGGTGGCATGAACCACACACGACCCCAAAAGGAAGTGGGGCTCACCAATGCAACTAATGGGATGGAGATAAGTGCTACACTCGGATAACTGGAGTACCTGCTATAGATGCACCTACAATCATAGCATGAATGTAGCGCCCCTGGCAAAAGGCATGTCAGTACATTTGAATTATACTGGTAAGTATGAACAAACTTTACCCCACGTAAGATCAATCAGTACATAGATAACAAACTGTGATAGAATCAACAATCAAATGCACATGAAAGGTACAATCAAGCCAAACAAGTTTACAATCTATCCTTTTTCCCCTTCAACATTTTCACATCAATGATTTCACAATTTTTTTCATAATTTAATTTCAATAGTGATTTCGATCACTTTTCCACCGATGATTTCACAATCTTGTTCATAATTTCATTTCAATAGTGATTTCGATCACTTTTCCATCCTTATTACCTCG
>MU696839.1:36372-78161 GCA_026770625.1 Nicotiana glauca | reverse complement strand
AACACTAACTTGCACGACATTGCATCAAATGTAAGGTAACATTGTGCTCTAACTTTTCTTAGCCAACCTCTTCTCCCCACATGTGCATTATTAAATTTAAGAAACCGCACTACTTCCCCTGTGAACATTCTCACGATCCCTCTTTATGGTTAAACACTTTTCAAAACGTATATCAACAACCTTTATATGTATATAATTTAAGAAGGGTCACTGGCTCGAGAAGGGCATTCTCTGAAACTTTAGATCCTCCTCAATTCTTCAACAACGACTTTTGGTTTTACTCTTAAGTTTAAGACTTAGTCCACCTGATTCTATCCTCAATGAGTATCTCACCTCATTCTCCATATTGTAGCTACCAATAGAGTTCCCTAATTTTACGGCTTAGGAGTTACCATGCTAAACACGTCTGGTCCGTAACAAGTGTTCATCCTCTTTCAATCTATTCCAAACCTTTCATTTTCCCTTTGGGTAGATTGTGTTGCCTTTACCTTATTGATCACCCTTTGGCCTGGGCAATGTGCTATTGCGGTCTTTTCATTCTAATTGGAACTTTCATTCCCATTCCATTTTGCGGATAATGCATAGTTAATAGCCTTATATCCACACATTTGTCTGCCTCTAATGAACTTGTAATATCATTTTGCCTTGTTTAATCAGTTTACAATGCCACTAGTTTACCACCGGTATTCTCACTTCCCACTGTATGTAGACTTGAACTATTTCTAGACCTTTAGTTGATATTTAGTGTCAACCATATCGGTTGCATGGTTAGTCCCTTATAACTTTTATTAACACTTGTGCTCTAAGCAAGTCCACCATTCTGATGTAAGATATTTTATGACAACCATGACCATCTCAATTTAAAGGTTTTCTCCCCATTTCTTCTCGCCTAATTCTTCCTAGTTAGTGAATAGCCACACACTCTTCCATATGTTACGTGGTCTTTTACCTTAGGTATTTCATCCGGCTCACCTCTTAACTCTTATTAGGATATTCATGGGAAAGTGTGTTCGTCCGCATATCACGTAACACTTATCTATTTGTAAAATTCTTTAGAGGCTCTCCATCAAGCCCGAATACCCTCTTGGGTTATTGTAGCATCATATTTATTTCTCCCACTTGTTCTGCCTTTCTTAATGTCCCGAAACTTTGGTTAAATCACAAATCTATGATTAGCCCATTCAAAAAAAAAAACATGCAATATTTCACATTTGACATATGGTACTTCCTTGGGTTCCATTGCTCCTGACCTTCTAACAAGTATAAAATCCCTTTACAAGCATACTCTTATTTTCTAGAATCGTTGACCCTATCATTCACATTGCCATGTGTGAAGAATTTACCTTCCTTAACCTTCCACCTTCTTGGGGTACTAGTTGTCTATCATTACCATATCTTTTCAGAGAGTCATATTACCCCTTATCTCTTTTCTAGACCACGCATGTCTTCAAAAAAAATATTCAAACATGATAGCTACATGGTCTCACTCTTGTTTCATTGTATTCAAGTGGCCTCATGACGACCCTTCCTCCCCCACTTGGGGCGAATGTCCTGGATTTTGACACAAGTCTTGAATTTAGAAACATTAGGGACATATGTCTCATATATCTATCCCTCATATATATATATATATCCGACTATTAGGGAGATTTAAGTCACCGTAGTTTTAATCTCATAAGTTCTCTACTCTTATTCAGCCATACAGGTTTGGGATTCCAATTTCTCATGTCAATATCCTTTATGAGTGTAATACAACTTCATACATTTCTGGATCCTTATAAAGTTTGTAGTACAAGGGTCTTCTCACCTTGGGTTCAATTGAGTCTCATTTCATAACTTCTTACCTTATGTGAGAGACTTACACCTCTCATCATTAATCTCTTGGTCATTCTCCCATAGATCACGTGCTTATATAACCAATATTCTTTCACATCTTAGGATCATTTACATAGTTCTCGCACTATCCACGTGTGCTATTCAAACTTTCGTCTCATTTATCAAATCAATGCCTTTTTGGGTGGGTAATCACTTTTAATACTTTTTCTCAAATAAAGTATACTTATGGTACTATGTACTTATACTATATATCCATACCATTTGTTCAACAATATACATGTGCCATCTCCTTAATGTCCATGTCTTTTCTCATTGGTCATGACATATGACAACATTACTTGAAATATATGAAAGAGCATTTAAACTTATCTTGAATCGCAACGCATGAGTAAGAAAATAATCTTATAGTCAAGCTTTATTGCATGATCTGGAGAGTTGAAGAAGGGCAGCATTCCTAAATGTCCATGTAGCCTCCTACTTATAGATGTGGTCGACAACACACCGATAAGAAGGACTCTACTAGACACGGCTCTGAGACATCCTAGGACACTTTAAAACCTTAAGCTCTGATACCAAGTTTGCCGTGCCCCAAAACCGAGGGACACGACCAGCGCTCAACCAGAGGACCCCAGTCAAGTGGACCTGGAATTGCCTTTCCTATCCTACGTGTTACCCCCGTGATTACAATATACATTATTCTTTTGAAATAGCAATTTAAGACTTAAGCATAAACTTACAACTAGTGTTCATTTCTCCGTTTTATCATTTTCAACATTTGATACCAAGTACTTGCAAAATACATACAACATTTACTAACGTGGACCACGATTCTGAACCGTACCATTACTACCCAAAAATACTTTTGTACACTACCCACATTATGTCTATGGAGCCTTTATAAATACTAGGAACTTAACCAATACTTGCCGGCAACAAGGCCCCGGCTATACCTTACAATACACAATAAACTCAAAAGAAGGTGGCATGAACCACACATGGCCCCAAGAGGAAGTGGGGCTCCCCAATGCAACTGATGGGATGGAGATGAGTGCTACTCTCGGTGGACTGGAGTACCTGCTATAGATCCACCTATAATCATAACACGAATTTAGCACCCCTGGAAAAAGGCACATCAGTACATTTGAATTGTACTGGTATGTATGAACAAACTTTACCCCACGTGAGATCAATCAGTACATAGATAACAAACAGTGATAGAATCAACAATCAAATGCACATGAAAGGTACAATCAAGCCAAACAAGTTTACAATCTCTCCTTTTTCCCCTTCAACATTTTCACATCAATGATTTCACAATTTTTTCATAATTTCATTTCAATAGTGATTTCGATCACTTTTCTACCGATGATTTCACAATCTTGTTCATAATTTCATTTTAGTAGTGATTTCGATCACTTTTCCATCCTTATTACCTCGTCCACCCTTATTACCTCGGCCACCCTTATCACCACAACCCACACCTTATTTCTTCATGTTGTGGCGCGCAACCCGATCCCACCAAACAAGTCATAATTCCCAAACAACACAACAACAACAACAATTCACAGAGAACAACAACAATAATTCTCAAAGAGCAACCACAACAATTCACAAGAATTTCTATAGCTATCAATACCATTTCCATAATATTCAACAACTCATATGCAATTTAAGTCACCACAATAATTTCCCACAACAAACCAAATATGTTATTACCACAATTGTTCCAATTGCATCATTTATTATTTCCTTCCATCATTTGTTTCTCAACTCTTACCACATAACACTTTCACACTCACATTTGGTTTATTGCCAATTACTTACACCAATATATTGGTAAAACTTAGCCAACAACGTTCAAGACATATTAATCATAAGAATTCATGAAATAGGCCATCATGCCTTAACACCCGTGAAGCAACCAAAATTCACAAATAGTTCACATAAATAACACGTACCAATTGCTCGTACTCCAAACAAGTTGACTTTACAAAGGTTAAAGTTAGCCATACATACTTGAGATTTTCCCACTTAATGATACTAGAATGTTCCAATACACTTAAGCAACATCAATCTACAATACAACATTCAATATGACCAATATTAGCAACAAATTTCATAACTTATGCCATTTAGGCATATTATCAAACATCCTGTAGGTATAGATCTTTACACCTCATAACTATAGTGTTGGTTCATCCAACTATCACCATGAACCAACAATTCACCCTAACATCATCCATAACAAATTTATAAGTTCCAACAACATATATATATGACCATTCATTCATACCCAACCATCAACCTTCTTAATTAACTCATTTCACAATCTCTACAACCAACACAACCTAGGTTAGGCACTTATGGCTTTCAATCATTATCCCATGAGTTCTAGTGTATCTATCATACATAAATAATCACCATAGAGTAGTTAGAGGTGATAGATATACCTCTTGTAGTAAGAATCTTGAGAATCCCCACTTGTGGTGTTCTTGATAAGTTTAAGGATTTGAATGAAATTCTAAGGATTTTCAAGATTAATCCATGTTAATATAAGTGTTTAAGAGTAGTAATCAACTCAAAATACTCCAACAATCTTACCTTGGATCATAGGGATGATGTTCGGGACGAAATCCCCTTGAGAGAGCAAGCCCTTGCTCCAAAAATGGATTTGGAACCCTCTAGGCCGGTCTTGGGGTATTAAAACCTTCCAGGCATGCGAACTATTGCCCAGACGCGCGAACTTTTGCATACTTCACGCGTTTTTCTGAGTATTCTGTCTCAGACACGCGAAAAACGCGCAAAGTTTCAAAGTTCGCGGGAGTGACACCTGCCAGTAAAATGATCATAACTTTCTGTATACACCTCCAAATGACAAACGGTTTGTTGCGTTGGAAACTAGAATCAAGGGGCTTTAATTGGATAGGTTTTTGAATCACACAATTCCTAATGGGAGATATGGTCGTTCAAAGTAAGGTATTGTGCGCACTCATTTACAGATTTCGTCTAATATGCAATTTTCCAACTTGGCTTAGACTTAGGCCTCTCCTTAGACCCCAAATCACTTATAATAAGACTTATACACTTATTACCATATCCAATTGATATCTATAATATCATAAATCCTTATTTGCACACGAAATAAAACAATTTAGCCCACCTTGGCACGATGAAATCTTAAATTACTCGAGAAAAAAATTTCGGGGCCTTATAGGTATGGAGACATCTGTGCTTATCTTCCAGAGTTTATGAGGTATAGGAATAATTTAACTTCTATTCTTCTCTGTTGATCTATTTTATTCTATCATTGATGATTGGACTCTGTTATTCTTGTTCTCTCGTAGATGGCAAGAACGTGTACTACATCTTCAGGTGGGCAGCAGCCCGATCCCCCAGTTGCAGCTTCTACGAAGGATGGAGGTCGAGGTCATACTAGAGACCTTGGCAAAGGCATATCTCAAACTATAGCTTGAGAAACAACAACAGTAGTGGAGCCTCAGGTTGATTTTGGTAAAAAGGTTCCAACTCAAACTGTACTTGTTGGACTACCTCGGGTCTAGGAGGGGTTTATTGCCACTCTAGTGTTACAGGAGGGTCTAGTCTGTTTGGCTGTCAGTTAATTTCTGGTGGCACCAGCCGCCTCTCAGCATAGGGGAGGAGAACAGAATCCTGCTACATACACTCAGGAACATATGACTCCCATGTATCAAACTCTAGCAGTCCTAACAATTGGGGTAGTCCAGCCAGTTTTTGCAGCACAGACCACTGATAGGCCCGCCATGTCTTCTAAGGCTTTATTGTGATTGGTCAAGTTTAGAAAGATCTTTCTGGTTCACTTTAATTGTGCACCTTTGGAGGACCCATAGGATTATCTTGATCGCTGACATAAGTTAATATGGAACATGGGTATAGTGAGATCAATGTGGTTGATTTTACTATGTTTCAGATGACGGCTTTCTCCAAGAGGTGTTGGACGGATTATGCGTCGATCAAACTAGTTGGGTGGCTTCCTCTTACTTGGGATCAGTTCTCTCGGCTATTTCTAGAGAAGTTCCTCCCTATCATACTGAAAGAGGATTAATGCAGGCAGTTTCAGCATCTCCATAAGGACAATGTTATTGTAACTTAGTACGAGACCTGTTTTGTTGATCTAACTTATCAACCATTATCTTACCACCCATTGTGAGGGAGAGGGTGAGGAGATTTATTGATGAACTCACTTAATCTATCAAGCTAAAGATGGCCAAGGAGACCAGGGACGATATTTCTTTTCAGATGGCTACGAATATTGCATGGTAGATATAGATGATCCTTCGTCAAGAGGAGGGGTAAGACTCTGATAAGAGTTCTCGATATTTTAGGAGGTACCTCGTCTGTACGAGGGGATACTTTTGGTAGGGGCCATCCTCCCAGGCCATTTTAGTTAGCACTCTAGACATTTCTCAGTGCTCTCGGTAGTCGCGACCTTTATGTGTCTTATCTATACCAGCTAATCTATAGTGCACCACCATCTCCTGTTACTACAACTCCGCTCCAGAGTTATCAGGGTGGTTACTCAGGTCAACAAGGTTAGTTATAGGGTTAGCAGTAACAGTAGCCAAGGGCTTGCTATAGTTGTGGTGATCTGAGGCATATTTCTAGATTTTTCCCCCAGACTTTAGGCAGCACACAAAAGTAGGGTTCTTGTGCCATGGTTCTAGATATGGTTTCTCCACCGCCCGCTGAGCCAGCTAGAGGTAAGGGACAAATAGTCAGAGGTGGAGGTCAAGCCATTAGAGGTGAATGTCAGGCCATTTGAAGTTGAGGCCATCATAGAGACATAATTCGGAATGGTAGGGCCCATCCTTGATGTTATGTTTTTCGAGCTAGGCTTGAGGCTGAGTCATCCAACACTTTTACCACATGTATTGTTCCTGTTTTCCATAGAGATTCTTTAGTTCAATTTGATATGGGCTCTACGTATTGCTATGTGTCATCCTATTTTGCTTCATATTTGTTTGTGCCTCATGATTTTTTGAGTGCTCCTATGTATGTGTCCATACCGGTGGGGGATTCTATTATTGTAGATCGTGTCTATTGTTAGTGTGTGGTTAATATTGGGACTCTTGAGACTAGTGTTGATCTTCTACTTCTTGGTATGGTAGATTTTGATGTTATCTTGGGTATGGATTGGCTATCAACTTATCATTCTATATTGGATTGTCACGCCGAGACGGTGACCTTAGCCTTGCCGGTGTTGCCTCAATTAGAGTAAAAGGGGACTCTTAGCCATTCTATCAGTAGGGTTTGGCTTATGTCAGCAATTCTAGTGGGTTCCTTCCATAGATTTAGTGTTTGTCTATTGTTCATCAGTTTACAGAGGTATTTCCTGTAGACCTGCTAGGGATGCTGCCAGATGTGGATATTGATTTCTATATTAATTTGGCTCTAGACATGCGATCAATTTCTATTCTGCCGTGCCATATGGCCCCTCTAGAGTTGAAAGAATTGAAAGAGCATCCACAAGATTTGCTTGCTAAGGGCTTCATTAGACCTAGTGTCTTACCCTGGGGTGAGCCTGTGTTGTCCACGAAGAAGAAAGGTAGATTAATAAGGATGTGCATACATTATCAGCGATTGAACAAAATCACTATCAAGAACTAGTATCCATTGTCGAGTATTGATGACGTATTTGATCATCTTCAGGGTGCCAATATGTTTTTGAAGATTGATTTGAGGTCTGGCTACCATCAGTTGAAGATTAGGCAAACTGATGTCCCTAAGAAAGCTTTTAGGACTCGGTATAGGCTTTATAAGTTTATGATGATGTCATTTGGGTTGATTGATGACCCAATGGAATTTATGAATTTTTTGAATCGGGTGTTCAAACCCTACTTGGATTCCTTCGTGATTGTATTTATTGATGATAGCTTGATCTACTCCTATTCGAGAGGAACACGAGCAACATCTTCAGATTGTATTCCAGACTCTAATAGACATCCATATATATTCTAAGTTTTCAAAGTGCGAGTTTTGGGGTCACTTAGTAGCCTTTTTTGGGCACCTTGTATTAGTAGAAGGCATAAATATGGACCCTAAGAAGATTGAGGCAGTTTAGAGCTGCCATAGACCCACTTTAGTTAAAGGGATCCAGAGTATTCTAGGATTTTTAAATTATTACCACCGGTTCATGGAGGTGTTTTAATCTATAGAATCTACATTTACCAGATTAACTTAGAAGGATACCCCGTTTAGATGGTTAGTTAAGTGTGAGTTGAGCTCTCTGAAGCTCATGTCTACTTTGACAATAGTGCTAGTGTTGGTGTTACCCACAGGTTCAGGGTCTTACAAGGCATATTGTGATGCATCTCATGATAGGCTCGATGCAATATTGATGTAGGATGGCAGGGTGATCATATATGTATCATGATAGTTTAAGGTTTATAAGAAGAATTACCATGTTCATGACTTAGAGTTGACAGCCGTAGTTCATGCACTGAAGATTTGGAGGCATTATTTGTATGGTGTGTCGTGTGAGGTTTTCACGGATCATCGGAGTCTATAGTATTTGTTCAAACAGAAGGATCACAATTCGAAGTAGGAAGGCCAATGTGGTGGTCGATGCCTTGAGTAGAAAGGTAATTAGTATGGGTAGCATTGCATACTTTCTAGCTGGTGAGAGACTGCTTGCATTAGATGTTCAGGATTTATACAATCTGTTCGTTAGGTTAGATGTTTCATAGCCTAGTTGTGTTCTAGCTTGTACACTCGCTCGGTCTTCCTTGTTTGAGCGCATCAGAGAGTGGCAGTATGATAATCCTCATTTGCTTGTCCTTAGGGACACAGTGCGTCACGGTGGTGTCAAGAAGGTTATTGTTGGAGATGATGGGGTTTTAAGGATGCGTGGTCATATTTGTGCACCTAATATAGATGGACAATATTGATTTTAAATGAGTTTTGATTTCTTGAATTGTTCAAATGGCATATAATTTAACCTAATGTTGGCTTACCTAGTAAGTGAAACATTAGGTTCCATCACGAACCCGAAGATGGTAATTCTGATCGTGATATATTTTAACTATATACAGTATAATTTGGAATAGAAACTTTAAAATAACAATAAAGTTGTCTCCGTGTGACGAATTTGAGCTAGTAAAATATCCAATAATACTTGCATTATGACAAACTTTCTACATCATAGTCCTAGGGATGCGGCTCTTTCTTAGACTCTACATGAGTGCGAAATACTTTGTACACTGAAATTGCCTTATATTTGTATAATTTTTCTGACGAATTAATCTTCACCAAAATAACTTACCTTCTTAATTGAAATGACCCGGTTGGTCTTTTTGAGAATATTAGCCTCGACCCCCTATTTATTTCTCTTTCTTATTAATTTTGTGCATATGTGACTTGTTGAGGGACCTTGTGTTAGTTTTGGGTGAGTTTCAGAGTGAAAAGGGATACATAGTCCCTATATTGAAAGTTTAAGTCGTAGGAGTTGACCGTATTTTGACTTGTATGAAGATGACTCCAAAATGGAGTTTTGATGGTTCCTACAACTCCGAAAGGTGATTTTGGTCACAAGAGCCTGTCTGGATATTGATTTGGAGGTTCATAGGTCGTTTTGGCGTAAATTAGTGAAACCTGGAAAATTGAAAGATTTTGGAAGGTTTGACCGGGAGTGGACATTTTGACAACTGATCGGATTCTGATTCTGGAAGTTGGAATAGGTCTGCCATGTCATTTATGACTTGTTTGCAAAATTTAAGGTCAATTGGACTTGATTTGATAGGATTCAGTATTGAATGATAAAGTTAAAAGTCTATAAGTTCATTAGGCTCAAATTTTAGTGTAATTCGTATTTCTTATGTTGTTTGAGGTGATTTGAGACCTTGACTAAGTACCTATATGTATTAGAACTTGTTTGTATAATTTCTTAAGGTCCCAGGGGACTCATGGTTATTCGGATCGATATCAGATGGATTTTGGAAACAACTGAAATGATGAGTCCTCTTCCCATATACAGCCCCTCTATCCTGACCACGAACAATCTCGATCCATCTATCAATCTCTATGGCCGTCAAGAAAGAAATATCATCTTCTATCTCTTTGTCCATCTATAGCCTAATATTGAAAGTAAGTCCATTAATGAATCTCTTCACTCTCTCCCTCTCTGTAGGGAGTAAGATAACTACATAACGAGCTTGGTCCACAAATCGGGTCTCATACTATATAACAGTCATGCTACCCTGTTGAATATGAATGACTACCTCAGACTAATAATGTCCATCTACTTTTGTGTGGGATTTCATTAAAAAAAAATTGGGTTTTGTATGAATCTAGCCCAATTACAATTAATCGACCTAATATTGATAGGGACTTTACCAATGATGAAGATAGCTTGCATACCAACATTATTTTGTATGGGCTTACCTTTAAAAATAATGACATTTCCTATAAAATTGAAGCGGTTGTTTCCTTAAGTGATTGGTCTTTTAAATATTGTTCATACTTTTTACTTGTTGCAACAATAAGCTTTTTTTCACCAAAAATATCATAATTACTTAATATTTATAAACTTAAAATTCTTGTATGACAGTGAAAACTGGAAGTTAATGATAATTACTGTTTAAATTATTTTAATGTTGATAATTTAGGTTTAAATTTTTAGATCAAATGCTGCTATAATGGTCTGCTTTAAAATCTCAAAACCCATTGTTGATTCATAGAAACTGTTGAAGAAGACAAAGTATGATCTTCTTTGATATGATATCAATTGACTAAATTGGTGATAATAGATCATTTATGTTGGTATCTAAAGATTTTTTTTATATTTGAGATCATCTCGAGTATATTTGAGGTAGTTTGATTGAGATTAAAATTTTAAATTAGGAGAATAATCTATTGAACAATATAGAAAAATTTGTCAAACGGGTAGACATAGATCAATAATTTAACAAATAGGTAGATTGTAACGACTCGGTAGGTCATTTTGAGAATTAACACCCTGATCCCCTATTAAATTCTTTCAACAATAACAACAACAACGGCCCAGTATAATCCCACAAGTGGGTCTGGGGAGGGTAATATGTACGAAGACCTTACCCCTACCCCCGAAGGGCAGAGAGGCTGTTTCCAGGAGACCCTCAGCTCAAGAAAGCAACAAGAGATAATATATTATTGTTATCAATAGACTCATAATAACATAACATAACATAACATGCAATTTCATAAAATAACAAAGTAACAAAAATATAAGAAATATAAGAAATACGAAACCAGTAGATAAAGCCCTCCATCAGTAGATAACCAGTAGCATTCTAAGACGAACACCAGTATCATTCTAAGACTAACTCCTAACTGGCTAGTCTCACTCTACTGCGACGTAGAAATATGCACAACTTTCCCCTACTCTACAACCTTAGTTCTCGACCTCTATTATTAATTGTCAAGGGCCATATCCTCAGTAATCCTAAGTCGCGCCATGTCGTTCCTGATCACCTCTCTCCAATACTTCTTAGGTCTCCCTCTACCTATCCTCATGCCCACCACAACCAGTCAGTCACTCACATCTCCTCATCGGTGCATCAGTGCTCCTCCTATGAATATGCCCAAATCATCTGAGTCTTGCTTCCCGCATCTTCTCCTCCATAGGGGCCATGCCCACCATCTCTTGAATATCTTCATTCCTAATCTTATCCATCCTTTTATGCCTACACATCCACCTCAACATCCTCATCTCTGCTACTTTCATCTTCTGGATGTGTGAGTTCTTAATCGGCTGACACTCTGTCCCATACAACCTGGCTGGCCTAACTACTGCTCTGTAAAAGTTACCTTTTAGTAACGGTGGCACTTTCTTGTCATACAAGACCCCCGACGCTAACATTCACTTCATCCACCACACCCGTATACAGTGTGGGACATCCTCGTCAATCTCTCGAATTCACTAAATAACTGACCTAAGGTACTTGAAACTACTCCTCTTAGGAAAGACTTGAGAGTAAAGCCTCACTTCCACTCCCACTTCTATCGGCTCAGCCCCAAATTTGCACTCGAGGTATTCTATCTTCGTCCTGCTCAACCTAAAAACTTTATACTCAAGGGCATGTCTCCAAACCTCTAGCCTTTCATTGATACCGTGTCGTGTCTCATCAGTTAGAAAACCTCTAGCCTTTCATTGATACCGTGTCGTGTCTCATCAGTTAGAACTATGTCATAAGAAAATAGCGTGCACCATGGCACCTCCCCTTGAATATGATGAGTTAGTGCATCCATCACTAGGGCAAATAGGAAGGGCTGAACGCAGACCCTTGGTGCAACCCCATATAAAACAGAAAATGTTCAGAGTCCCAGTCTTAGTTCCATCGTATATGTCTTTAATCACCTTAATATAGTCAACCAGAACCCCATTAACCTCTTAGCAGCTCCATAAGAACTCCCTAGGGACCCGGTCGTACGCTTTCTTTAAATCAATAAATACAATGTGGAAATGCTTCTTCTTATCCCTGTATTGTTCCGTCATCCTCCTAATAAGGGGGATATATTCTGTGGTAGATCACCCCGGCATGAACCCGAACTGGTTGTCTTAAACAGACAACATCTTTCTCACAATCATTTCTACCATTCTCTATCAGACTTTCGTGGTATGACTCAGTAATTTGATATCCCTATAGTTGTTGTAGATATGGATATCACCTTTGTTCTTATACAACAAAACCATTGTACTCCACCTCCACTCTTCTGGCATCTTATTAGTCCTGAATATAACATTAAATAACCCAATAAGCCGTTCCAAGCCTGCTCTACCCACACACCTCTAAAATTCAACTGAAATTTTTTTCTAGCCCAGTAGCTCTGCCCTTTCTCATATTATGCATTGCCTCCAGGACCTCGTCGACCTGAATGTCGCTACAATAACTTAATTCATGGGGACTGTCGGCATTTCTCAATTCACCTAGTACAATATCATGATCCGTTTTTTCATTTAGAAGTTTATGAAAGTAGGTCTACCATCTTCTCTAAATCTGGTCATCCCCCATAAAAACTTTGATGTCATCATCTTTTGTGCACCTCACTTGGTCCAGATCCCGAGCCGCCATCTCTCTCACCTTAGCGAGTCGGAATAACTTGTTCTCCCCGCCTTTGTTCCCTTATTTCTCATATAGATGAGCAAAAACTGTCATCTTAGCCTTCGAACTTCCATCCTCGCCTCCTTCCTAGCTACCTTATATCTCTCCCTGTTTGCTCTTTTCTCCTCCTCGCCAATGTTCCCTACTAACCACAGCTAAGCTGCCTTCTTTGCTTCCACTTTACCCTGAACAACTACATTCCACCACCGGTCTCTTATTTGTCAACCGATGTGGCCCGAAGATATCCCTAACACCTCTCTCTCTCTACCTTCCTTATACAGTATGCCATTGTCGACCATAAAGGGTTTCTGTCCCTACTACTTCTCCAAGCTCTCATTGCCAATAAACTTCCTTGCAATCCCCTAGTAACTATTTTCTCCTTATTTAATTCTGCTATTGTAATTTACCGGGAAGATTCATTTTGAGTTTCAGAATATTTTGGGATACTTAGTCCCTGAATGAAAGCTTAAGACTTAGAATTTAGACCATAGTAGGAACACTGTGAAGATGACCTCGGATTGGAATTTCGTTGATTCTGTTAGCTCCGTTGTGTGATTTTAGACTTAGGGGTGTGTTCAGATTGTGTTTTGGAGGTCCGTAGCTTATTTAGGCTTGAAATGCCAAAAATTGAGTTTTTTAAGTTTTCGTATCGATAGTGAAATTTTGATATTAGGGTTCGAATCCGCTTCCGAATGTTAGAATAGTTCTTTAGTATTGAATGTGACTTGTGTGAAAAATATGGGGTTAATTGGACATGGTTTGGTTGTGTTTGGCATCAGTTGAAGAATTCTAAAGATTAAATGTTCACTAAGCTTGGATTGGAGGGTGATTCATGGTTTTAGAATTGTTTGACGTAATTTGAAGGTTGTATTAAGTTTTTATGAGGTATTAGGATTTATGGGCATATTTGGTTGAGGTACCATTGGCATCGGGTGAGTTTTGGATGCTTAATGGAAATTGAATAGGACTTAGGCAAATTTTGAAGTTGTTGAACCTGTTGTTTTCGTAATTGCGGATCTTGGACTGCAAGTACGGTGCTGTAGAAGAGGGTTGGGAACTGTAGATGTGGTCTAAGGCACAAGTGAAGTTGGTTGCAAATGCAGCCAAAAGACTGTACAAGAGAAACCGCATCTACTAGTAAAGGGTTGCAGGTGGGGAATTTGGCCGTTTAATCAAAATCTGCAGATGCGAAGTAGGAGCTGGACAGCAAGTGCGGTACACCCCTCGCATAAGCTTTCCTAGCAGAAATATGAAAAAATTTAGGGTTTGAGTTCATAACTTGGAAAATCAAATTGGAGCTCGAGGGAAGGTGATTCTGTGGGGATTTTGAAGAGAAGATAAGTGGGTAATGATTTCTAACTCCCATGTAATTGTATTCCATTAATATAAGCTTAATTTCATCATTTAATTTCGGAATTTTGAGTTGAAAATTTTGGAAAATTGAGGAAAAGTTCTTAGGCTGAGTTTTGGGATTTTAATCGAGGTTTTGGTATTGGATTTGAGTGATTTTGGTATGGTTAGACTCGTGAGTGAATGGTTGTACGCAATCTGTAATTTTTTCCTGATTTCGAGAGGTGGTCATGGGGAGCATTTTTTGGCATTTTTCTAATTTCTCGCTATATGTTTAAATTTGTTAGTTAAATAAGTTGCTTGTGGTTTTATTTACATTATGTAATTGATTTGATTAGATTTGGACACTCCAAGTTGGATACTTGTGGCAAGAGCATGATATCGGATTGGTTTTTGAGATGTTTCGAGGTATGTGGCTATCCTAATCTTGTATGAGAGAACTCCCTTTAGGATTTCGCTACTATTGTTATATTAATGTCATGTAAACGTGCTAATTATTTATAAACCCCATTTTACTAAGCAAATATCTATGTTTTCTTTTAATTGAGTAATACTTGTACTTGAAGTTTCCTATTTTAGCTTCGGAAAGCATGACTATGTGATTTAACTGTCGTATCTGCTTTAACTGCATACTTGGATTCTATATAGCATGTTTAGAGTAGAAATTCTTGCTTATTCTTGAATAGAACTGTAGATTTCTTTCTTGAGGCTATTATGTGTTTACTTTGGGGCTACGGGACAAAATCCCGGGAGATTCCCCTTGTTTGTTTACTTTGGGACTACGAATCGGTATTTCGGGAGATCCCACTGCATATTTATAATTGGGACTATAGGATGATATCCTAGGAGATCCCCCTGTGCTGAATATTTATGTTTGCGACTACGGATCAGTATATTGGGATATCCCCCCGCACATTTACCATTTAGACTATAGAACGATATCCCAGGAGATCCTCTACTAATTTACATTTGGGACTTCATGATATTATCATGGGAGATCCCCTGTTGTTATCTCTGTGTTTTGAGTTATTTCTTCCTATGATTTCATCCTTATTGACTGTTAGAATTTTTTATTATAATATCACCTTACATTATTTTACCTTACTGTACATATTACCAGTAGGGCCCTGACCTTGCTCATCACTTCTTGAGCAATGTTAGACTTGGCACTTACTGAGTACTGTTGTGGTTTACTCATGCCCTTAGCTGCACACGTTCTTCATGTGAAAATCCAGGCTCTTCTGCTCAGTCGTTCTACCAGTGAGATGGGCGATTGCAGAGACTTCGAGGTATATTTACCGCGTCCACAGACCTAGAAGTCCCTCTCTATTCTAACATTTAGCTTTAGACTTCCCATGTTCATTCTGTTTAGAGATTCTGGTGATAGAAAACTATGTAAGTTTCTCTAGCCTGTGATTTCATGAGATTTCGGGTTTTGGGAGAGTCTTTTGTTTAGGTTTTATGGGAGAGTGGTATTGTTTATGTCGAGTAACATGTTAAACCTTTTTTATTATATTATTCGTAAATTTCTAGTTTCATATTATATTTTCCCTTTTTTCGCAAATTGTAAGGCTTACCATGTGGTGAGGGATTGCCCTAAACTTAGTAGGGGTACACCTCCACAGACTTCTCAGCTTCATCACGCTCACCAGAGTTCTATGATCACATCACCACTTACTACCCCACCTTCTCAACTAGCTAAAGGTGGAGGTCAGGGAGGTAGAGGTCTCCCTAGAAAGGGAGGCCAGGCCAGATACTATGACATATCTACCCGTATGAAGACTGTTGCCTCCGATTCTGTCATCACATGTATTGTTGCGGTCTGTCATAGAGATGCATCTGTTTTATTCGATCTAGGCTCCACTTATTCTTATGTGTCCTCTTACTTTTCCCTATATTTGAGCGTATCTCGAGATTCTTTGAGTTTCCCTATTTTTGTTTCTACTCCTGTGGGAGATTCTCTTGTTTTGGACCGCATTTGTCGATCGTGTTTTATTGCTCTTGGTATTTTTTAGACTAGAGCCAGTTTATTATTGCTCAACATGGTAGATTTTGATGTTATATTAGGCATGGACCGGTTGTCACCGTATTAAGATATTCTTGATTGTCATGCCAAAACTATAACAACGGCTATGCTAAGTGTACTATGATTAGAGTGGAGAAGTACCTTAGACCACACTACCACTAGAGTTATTTCATTTCTTAAAGCTCATCGAATGGTTTAGAAGGGGTGTGACACATATCTAGCTTATGTGAGAGATGTAAGTATTGATACCCCTATAGTTGATTCAGTCCCAGTAGTACAAGATTTCTCTAATGTGTTTCCAGTTGATCTTGAGGGCATGCTGCCCATTAGAGATATTGATTTCGACATTGATTTGTTGTTGGGCACTCAACCCATTTCTATTCCTCCATACCGTATAGCTCCTCTTATGTTAAAAGAGTTGAAGGATCAGATACATCGATTTCTTAATAAGGGCTTTATTCGGCCCAGTATGTCGCGTTGGGGTGCTCATGTCTTATTTGTGAAGAAAAAGGATGGTTCTATGCATACGTGCATTGATTATCACCAGTTGAACAAAGTGAGAGTGAAGAACCGATATCATTTGCCTCTTATTGATGAAATGTTTGATTAGTTACAGGATTCTTGAGTGTTTTCCAAGATTGAGTTGCATTCAGGTTATCATTAGTTGAAGATTCGGGAGCTAGATATCCCGAAGACTACTTTCAAGACTCGGTATAGTCACTACGAGTTCCTTATTATGTCATTTTGGTTGACCAATGCCCCAATAACATTTATGCATTTGATGTAGAGTGTGTTCTGACCATATCTTGACTCATTCGTCATTGACTTTATTGACGACATTCTGGTACACTCCCGGAGTCGTGAGGATCATGAGTAGCACCTGATGACATAGCTTCAGACATTAAGAGAAAAGAAGTTATACACGAAGTTCTCGAAATGTGAGTTCTGGTTGGATTCCATGGCATTCTTAGGTCACGTGGTATTGAGTGATGGGATCAAGGTGGATCCAAAAAAAGTGGAAGCACTACAGATATGGACTGGACCATACTCAGCTACAGAGATCCTTAGTTTTCTTGGCTTGGAGGGTTATTATGGTCGATTTGTTAAAGGATTTTCATCTATTGTTGCACCTACGACTAGGCCGACCTAGAAGGGAGCTCCGTTCAAGTGGACGGAAGAGTGTAAAGAGAGATTTTAGAAGCTCAAGAAGCTTTGACTACAACCCTAGTATTGATATTGCCTAAAGGTTTGGGGTTTTATATAGTTTATTGGTGATGCCTTTAGGATTGGCATTGAATCGGTATTGATACAGGATAGTGGAGTGATTGCCTATGCGTCCAGACAGTTGAAGGTGCATGCGAAGAAAAATTATGTCCATTATCTTGAGTTAACTGCTATTGTTTATGCCTTGAATATGTGGCATCATTATTTATATGGTGTTCCTTGTGAGATCTATACTGATCATCAGAGTATGCAGCATCTTCTCAAGCAGAATGACCTTAATTTGCGCCAAAAGAGGTGGTTGGAGATGCTAAAAGACTATCATATCCCTATATTGTATCACCCGGTCAAGGCCAATGTGGTGGCCGATGATTCGAGTCACCGGGCAGAGAGTTTAGGGATTTTGGCTTGTCTACCAATAGTAGAGACACCCATGGCAACAGATGTTAATGCCTTAGATAGCTATTTTGTGAAATTGGATCTTTCGGAGCCCAGTCGGGTCCTTGCTTGTGTGGTTTCTCCGTCTTCCTTGTTAGATCGTATCCAGAAAAGTCAGTACGATGACCCTCATTTGCTTGTCCTCAAGGACAAGGTTCTGCATGCCAATGCCAGAGATCAGACCATTGATAATGACGGGGTATTTGTCGACGCCCCCTTTTTCTAGCGAAATCAGGTTTACGACATTTGGGACGGCAACTCTATTCCCTTTTAGGGTTTGGTTTTTTTTTAAGAATTGAAAAGTCACCACCTAATGATTAAGTGCATTAGGACACTAAGGGTTTTGAGTTGGAAAACCAGAGTTAGGGTAAAGGCTAGAAATTATCTCGAGAGGAAGGTATTAGGCACCTTTCAAGATCCACTAGTGTGGTTCCCCGCCATGGTATATTGTGACTTTAAATGCAAACAACAAGTAGGCAAGCAAGAATAATAAATACAAAGGGAGTTTTCACATAATGGTTGCAAGAGATTAGAGAAGTTAAAGAAGCTGAAATATAATAGAAGAAGCAATTTTAAAAAAAAAATCTAAATAAACGAGCAAGAAAAGGAAATCGTCACATAGTCGTTGCAAGTTAAAAGCAGTTAAAAAGCTAAAATTTGCGAAAAAGAAAAAAAAGTAGTTGAAATTCTAAAAAAAAATAAAATGGACAAATAAGGGAATGGGTCCTAGGTTTATACATAATATGGATCACCCCACACAAAACCCGGTAACCGTTTATACACTTGGTGTTATCGCGTGGTCATCATATCTATATCTACCCTTTCCCACCCCGTTGAGGTATTAAATGCGGAATGGTCTTGTTTTACTTATTGCATGATATTACCCGCCCCATCCTATCTATCTCGGAGGCACTTAGGATTACTAGTCCTAAACGGTGGGATATTAGGCTAATTGGTTTCAAAAGATAAAAATCTAGGGCGACATACAGAAACACATACTGCACTTTGGGAAAGCACGTAAACATATAAAGGCTCACGTATACCTCCTCAAACAAAACACATAAATAGCATGACTTAAACACAAATAAGGTCTCAAAGGTAGGAACATTTACAACAATTAAAACATGGTTTTTTAAAAAAAAAATAAAAAGAAGCGGTAACAATAATTGAATGAGGTGCGGGACAAGTAAAATAGCGCGATTGTAGGCAGAGGTTGGGAACCCGGTGATGAAAATCAGAAACTTAGTAAGACTAAATATGTGCACCATTTTAAAAGCGTTTCAGATGAAGTAGAGTTTTTTTAAGAAAATAGAAAAAGCAAAGTGAACTTCAGAGAAACAAAACAAAAAAAATGGGCACGACAGAGTTGAAATTAAAGAAGTTGGTTGGTCTCAACCTAATAAAGACACAATTAATTAGTCATTTATCAGGCTTAAAGTTTGCCTAGACGTCTTTATACATTGTCTGATTATTTTTAAGAATGGACATACATATTTTGATTCTGATTTATAAAAGTACGCGTGATAAGGTATTTGCAAAAAATATTTCGAACCCGTTAGCCATATTTTAGCGAAGTTATTATACTAACGTGAATTAACCACTGCAACTCGAACGAGTGATAAGTCCTAAGGGCTGGATATCTAATACACATAGGAGTTCCTATAACATGATTGCTAACGTGCCAATAAAGTAATGACGAATTATTTGCTTATTAAAATTATTTGCTTGTTTATTAACTAATCGTTATTATAAGATGAGCATAATGACAGGCTAAAAGTAAATAACCTAAAGCAGGATCTCTAATGCATGAGATGCATGACCTATACAGGTTATCTATTGGCAGATAAGTAAATAAAATCCTATAAGCATGTTTTCTACCCATTATTCATACTAAGAATACATATCCCTCACCATACTCACAATTCACCCCCAATCGTTTGTTCACAAATTATTACAGGCCAATAGTATTTGAATAACAGTAAATAAAGAACAAAATAAGAAGTTATTCTATAGGGAGCTTTCAACTAGGCCCAATCTTCCAACCTCAACCCCTTCGAGTTCACAGCCTTTGCCATGGTCTAGGTGAGGCAAAGTTCCCTAGGGCCTCATTGGGTCCCTAGCCAGTACCAGTACCTAGACAAATAGAAGAATACTGGACAGGTGCAGTGCGGAATACCAGCCTTGTGTGTCAAAGTTCAGTGAGTACTCAAGGGTACTCAAAGCAATGCTCACACGAAGAGGGCAGAACCTATTCTTTGAGAGTAGTGTGAAGTGCAGGAAGAAGTATTTTAAAAGGAGTTTTAAAAAATAATGGATTTTTTTCAAAAAGAGGACAATAGAGGCAATATTTCAACAGTGTAGAATTGCATAAAATGATCGTGGGGAAAGGGGAACAGATTGATCACAAAATGCTAAAGGAGATACAAAGGTTTGATAAACATGACTACACAGAATTATAGGATTCAGGGGAACTGGGAAGTAGTAAAGTTTAGGCATGATAACACTAGGACACAGGCGTAGCAAGTAAAGTTAGGGATAGACAACGTCATATTAAAGACTTAGCATGCAAATCAGGTGATGTGTTAAAGCAAAGCATCAATTACACATTGAGCAGGAGAAACATAAATAGAAGAAAATCAGAAAAATAATGAACTGAAGCAAAAGTAAACACATTTGTTGGAGACTTGAGGATTAACTAGAACATAAAAGTAAAAGAGCAAGAGCATGATGCAAAGACAAAGTAATAACACAATATTAGCCTTGGCTTTCAGGCAGCTAACATAAGCAAGAGCAGAGAGCAGCAATAGAGCAGAAGCAAGAGCAGAGAGCAGCAATAGAGCAGAAGCAAGAGCATGAGAATGCAAAATTGAGAGTATTCAGGGATGTGTGTGTGTCAGGAAAACTCGTGTTTTCATGTGAAAGACTTAGTGTATTTATAGTTTAAAGTAGGTGGTAAAAATAAGGAAAAAAATAACAGAAGTATGTTAATTTAAGAACTCAAAATCAATTAATTAGAGAATCAAGAAAGTGCTCCCATTAGTTAAGGGAATCAAAATCAAATGAAAAGATTCAGCCCCATATAAGTCAAGCAGAAAAAAATCACTCCAGGGTTAAATAAGGAATGAGTCGAGGTTCAATATGCATATAGCAGCCAATTAAGACCAAATTCAGGAAAATTCCAATTAAGGAAAGGCTAGGTAGAATAGAGTATTATAGCAAATAAGGTAAAAAAATAAATTAATTTAGACAGGCAAGTAGAATGCTAGGGTTTTGAAAGAAAGTTTTTAAAATTACTAATCAATCAAGGAAAATCAGAATCAATCATGCAAAGTCATGATTATGTATGCTTAACATATAAATAGAGGTGAATGAACAAGAGTAGCAAACAAAATTAGCCATATAGACAGAAGGGAACAAGAGATGAACAAACACAACCACTCATAGATAGTGAAAATAGGTTAAAATTCAGCAGGACATATTCGAAGCATTGTAACCATGAAACATTAACAAGAATCAAGTAAATAGGCTAGCAAACATAACCAAAGCAAGGAAAATCATGCTAACACACACAATCAAATGAAGAAACATGTTGACACATAGAAACAAAGCAAAGAAAATTAGGCTAATACACATAATTGAAGAATAGAAACATGCTAGCACATAGAATCCGAGTAAAGAAAATCATGCTAACACACATAATCATACGAAGAAACATCTTTAAATATTAGGGTTTTTAGCAGAATCAAGCTAAAAACAATAATAGCATAAAATCGGTCAAAAATAAACAAGGAAAAGGTTTTAATCATAAAGAAAAATCGGTCGAAACATGCATAAAAGAAATCCAAGAAACCCTATTTTTCAATGAAAGTAAAAATGGTTCAAAGTAGAGAATCTTTCGAAAGAAGCTCAAGAATAGGCAGAACATAGATGAAAACATGAAAAATAGCAAGAAAATAACACCGTTTTGAGAGATTCAGGAGAGAGTTAGGGTTTCAAAAAGGGAAACCCTAATAGAAGTTGAGATAACCTGTTGTCACTTTAAAGATCGTGATATATAGGGGTGATTTCACCTGAAATCATGCCGGAGAACCCATAAGTAGCAGAACCAGGAGCCCTAGGTCTGAACCGACATGGTCCATAGACCTCGAATATCCTAGAGGTGTTGAGAGAGATGATGAGAGGCCCATCGGAGCCTTGGGGTTGAAGGGAGGTGGTCGGAGATGGCCGAAAACAAACCAGGCAAAGCTTTCAAGGATTCATTAACGTGGTAGAGGTTTCTGGGGTCTCGAGAATAGAGGGAATTGGTGGGCTAGGGTTTCACAGCGGCTGATGGTCGAATAGGGTGAGATTGGAGGTGGTCGGGGAGACGGTGGAGACCACCGGAGAAGAAAGAACCAGAAGGTTCTAGAGAGAAGGGAGAGGAAGAGACAAGATATATATATATATATATATATATATATAGAGATAGAGAGAGAGAGAGACCGTCTCGTAGAAATGAGGGGCCTGGGGAGGAGGTAATTAGATTTAATTAAGGGAAATAAATCTGGGCCGTTGATCTCATTTAATTAACGGCTCAGATTAAAAAAGGGTTAGATCGGGTTATATTAGAGATTGGGCTGGGTTAGTTTAATTGGGATATTGGGCCATTTAATATCTAATAGGGGTGTGACCAAATTGGCTAGAATTGAAATAATAAAGGGTTGTTTGTTAAATAGCCAATTTTTCTCTTTTATTATTTTACAAAATAGTAAAAAATAATTTAAAAACAAATTAAAGGTACTGGACTAATTAACAACGCATAAATATTAATCTAAAAATACAAAAAATACTTTTATAATTATAAAATGGTGTTAATCGTAAAATATGCTATAATTGCAATTATATGCAAATCAGCTTAAAAATACCAAATAAATGTATAAAAATATGCAAAAATTACCTTAATTATATGTTAGTGTAAATATGATAATAAAAATAAATTATTCACCAAAATGCTAGTCGGGGAATAATTATTGAATTTTGTATAGTTAAAATATATAATAAATTGATTTAAAATCTTTAAAAATAAAGAAAAAATATTAAAACTCTTGGGCATGCTTATATCTGCGTGTACATGCTATTTTGAGTATATAGAAAATACAATGAGAAAAATTGGGTATCAACAGTATTGAGGATGCAGGGCCTGGTATATGTACCCAATGTTGATAGGCTTCAGGAGTTGATTATAGAGAAGGTCCACAGTTCATGGTATTCCATCCATCCGGGTGCAACAAAGATGTACCAGGATTTGAGGCAACAGTATTGGTAGAGGTGGATCAAATAGCTCGGTGAGTATGAGAACTAGAGACTTGGTGGCTTGCTTTAGCTGATAGAGATTCTGGAGTGGAACTAGGAGCGGATCACCATGGACTTTGTAGTTGGACTCCCACGTACTTTGAGGAAGTTCAATTCTATTTGGGTGATTGTGGATTAGCTAACCAATTCCGCACACTTCATTCCTGTGTGTACCACATATTCTTCAAAGCGGTTGGTTGATATTTATATCCGGGAGATTGTTCGTGTGCATGGTTTTCCAGTTTCCATCATTTGAAATCGAGGTTCTCAGTTCGCATTATAGTTTTCGAGGTCCGTATGGCATGATTTGGTACTCAGGTGGAGTTGAGCACAACATTTCACCCTAGACAGATGGCTAGTCCAATCGCACTATTTAGATTCTTGATGATATGCTTTGAACGTATGCGATGTAGTTTGGAGGTTTTTGGGATCAGTTCATGCCACAGGCAGAGTTTACCTACAACAACCGTTATCAGTTCAGAATTTAGATGCCATCATACGAGGCTTTGTATGGGTTAGTTTGAGATGTATAAGGCTAGATTATTGGGCATATACTTGGTTCAGGATGCTTTGGAGAAGGTTAAGGTGATTCAGGATAGACTTCGCCCAGCCCAGTTCAGACAGAACAGTTATATAGACCGGAAGGTTTGCGATGTTTCATTTATGGTTGGAGAGCAAGTCTTGCTTCGGGTTTCGCCTATAAAGAGCATTATGAGATTTGGAAAGAAGAGGAAATTAAGTCCGAGGAATATTGGACCTTTTGAGGTATTGCGACGTGTTGGGGAGGTTGCTTATGAGCTTGCCTTACCTCCCAGATTGGTAGGAATCCATCTGGTATTTCATATTTCGATGCTCAGGAGGTATCACAGTGATCTTTTACACTTGTTGGATATATATTAGTTCGGTCCAGTTGGACAAGGATCTATCTTATGTTGAGGAGCCAGTGGGTATATTGGACTGATAGGTCCAAAAGTTATAGTGAAAGAGCATTGCGTTAGTAAAGGTCCGGTCGAGAAGGCGACTTGGGAGACTGAGCAGGATATGCACAACCATTACCCTCATCTTTTTACCACTTCAGTTATGTCTCTATGCTCATTCGAGGATGAACTAATGTTTTAAGAGAGAGAAGATTTAACGACCCGACAAGTTTTTTGAGAATTAACCCCCTGATCCCCTATTAACTGCTTTCCTCGTATTTATTTATGCTATTGAGAATTGCTGAGAAGATTCATTTTGTCTTACGAAGTTTTTTGGGACACTTAGTCCATCAAGGAGAGCTTCAGCCTTAGAATTTGGACCGTAGTCGAAACAGTATGAGGATAGCCTCAGAATGGAATTCTCGCGATTCAGTTAGTTGTGTTTAGTAATTTCTGGCATAGAGGTATGTTTGGATTGTGTTTTGGAGATCTGCTGTTTATTTAGGCTTGAAATGTCAAAAGTTGAATTTTTAATATTTCCGGATTGATAGTGAATTTTAGATATCGGGGTTGAAATCAGATTTCAAAAGTTGGAATAGTTCTGTAGTATTGAATGTGACTTGTGTGCAAAATTTGGGGTTAATCGGACATGGTTTGGTCGGGTTCAGAATCGGTTGTAAAATTCTTGAGATTTCAAGTTCATTAGGCTTGGATTGGAGGGTGATTCGTGATTTTAGCATTGTCTGAGATGAGTTGAGGGTTGGATTAAGTTTGTATGATGTTTTAAGATTGGTTGGCATGATTAGTTGAGGTCTCGAGGACCTCAGGGAAGTTTTGGATTCTTAACAAAAGTTGAATACTTAGGCAAATTTTGAAATTGCTGAACCTATTGTTTTCACAACTACGGATCTTGGACCGCAGGTGCAGCACTGCAGAAGTGGGTTGGGGACCGCAGATGCGGTCTAAGGCACAAATGAAGTTGGTCGCAGATGCAGCCAGAAGACTACAGAAGCAGAACCGCATCTTCGAGTAAAGGGTCACAGGTGCTAAATCTAGCCGTTTAATGAAAATAAGCAGATGCAGAGTAGGAGCCACAAGAGTGGGACCGCTGATGCGGAAGACCCCTCGCATAAGCGAAAATCGCTAGGCATAAATATACAAAAAATCGAGGGTTTGAATTCATAACTTGGAAAATCAAAATAGAGCTCGAGGGAAGGCGATTCTGTGGGGATTTAAAAGGGAAGATCAGTAGGCAATGATTCCTAACTCCCTTTTGATTGTATTTCATTAATCTAAGCTTAATTTATTTAATTTCGGATTAGGGATGAAAAGTTGGGAGAATTGAGGAAAAGTTCTTAGGCCAAGTTTTGGGATTTTGATCGAGGTTTCAGTATCTGATTTGAGTTTTTTTGGTATGGTTGGACTCGTGAGTGAATGTGTGTTCATAATCCGTAATTTTTACCCGATTCCGCGATGTGGGCCCGAGGAGGATATTTGGGCATTTTTTTAATTTCTGGTCATATCTTTTAATTTGTTAGATAGATTAGTCGCTTGTAGTTTTATTTACGTTATGTAATTGATTTGATCAAATTTGAACCACTTGAAGTTGGATACTCGTGGAAAGAGCGTGATATCAGATTAATTATTGAGCTGGTTCGAGGTAAGTGGTTTGCCTAACCTTGTGTGGGGGAACTCCCCCTAGAATTTTGGTACTGTTTTTATAAGAATTTCATGTACATGAGATGGCGAGCGCATACACGTGCTAATTATTGAAAAACCCCATTTTCATCAAGTAAATATCTGTGTTTTCTTTTAATTGAGCAATACTTGGACTTGAAGTTTCATGTTTTAGCTTAGGAAAGAATGCCTATGTGACTTAACTATTGTATCTTCTTTAACATCTTACTTGGGTTTTGTGTAGTATAGTTAGAGCAGGAATTCCTGCTTATTCTTGAATAGAGTTGTAGATGTCTTTTTTGACACTGTTGTGTGTTTATTTTGGGACTACGGGACGGTATCCCGAGAGACCCCCTTGTTTCTTTACTTTGGGACTATGCAGCAGTATACCGGGAGATCCCATGCACATTCATAATTGGGACTATGGGACGATATCCTGGCAGATCCCCATGTATTGTATATTTATGTTTAGGACTACAGATCAGTATTACGGGTGATCCCTCCGCACATTTACGATTTGGTCTACGAGACGATATCCCGGAAGATCCTCTGCTCATTTAAGTTTGGGACTACGGGATGTTATCCTGGGAGATCCCCTATTATTATTTCTGTGTTTTGAGTTATTACTTTCTGCGATTTCATCCTTATTGACTGTTAGCATTTTTAATTATACTGTCAGCTTACATTAGTTTACCTTGCTATATATGTGACCTTTAGGGCCTGAACATCCTCGTCGCTACTCGATCGAGGTTAGGCTTGATACTTACTAGGTATCGTTATGGTATACTCATGTGCTTTCTTGCACATATTTTTCGTGTGCATATCCAAGTTCTTATGCTCAACCATTTTAGCAGTGAGACGGCGATTACAGATGCTTCGAGGTATATCTTCCGCGTCCGCAAACCAAGAAGTCCCTCTCTATTCTCCATTTAGCTTTAAACCTCCTGTATTCATTTTGTTCAAATATTCTGAAGTTAGAAAACTATGCAATTTTCTCTAACTTGTGATTTCATGACATTTCGGGTTTTGGGAGAGTCTTTTGTTCAGCTTTTTTTTTGAGAGAATTGTATCGTGTATGTCGAGTGGCATGTTAAACCTTTTTATTATGATATACGTAAATTTCTAATTTCGTATGTTACTTTCCCCTTTTTCACAAATTTTTAGACTTAACTAATTGTGGAGACTAGGTGCCGTCATGACAGTTAATGGAGGGGGAACTTGGATCGTGACATAGATGTCAATAATACAAAAGCCACACCAATCTGGTAGATTCTGATGAATAATTGAATAAGCACAAAACTATGTCAATCATGTAGAGTTTGTAAATAATTTAACAATTAGATTGAATGTAGATAAGACAAATAATGCAATATGATAGAGTTGTGTCAAAAATTAAACGACCACAAAGTTATGTCAATCGGGTAGAATTTAGGAACAACTAACAGTATAAATAGGGTATATAATAAAATCGATCTATCCGGTAGAAAAATTCTTGACAATCCATAAATGTATAGGCTCCAGAGATTATTTTTTAAATAAATTAAAAATGAAAGCAATAGTTAGATACCAGTCCCTTATAGAGCCATTCCGTCCAATTTTCACCCATGCTAGCGGATAGCTCTTAAATTGTTATCGGAGGATAAATTTCAACAGTTTGCACAAGGCTAAGGAGATAAAACATTTTTTATTAACTTACTATTATAAAAAGAAAATTATTAACTTTCCATATCTCAAGTGATATGTAATAATTAACCTACCAAGAAAAATTTCCTATACAATCACAAGTGGAATATTAAAATATTGTAATTCAAATGTATATAGTAAGACAGGAATTACATAATAAATGAATCTCTTAATTGGTTACCATATTTTAGCTAGTGGATACTAGGAAAAAATACTATATAAAGATAGTTGTTGGTTAACTACTATATCAGTGAATTAAAAAAAAGTTTTATAAAAGAAATGGCAATTCCTAAAATCATTTTCCTCATTATTGGTGTAGTGGCTACTTTACTTTCTATAGCTTTGGCTACACCGGGGACTGCCACATTTTATACACAATATGTTCGTAAGTATATTAGTTTTATACGCAAACAAAATGGGATTTACGTTGCATACATCGAGTAGTGTAAATTTTCTTTACTCTATAAGTAAATTTTAATTTATAATATAATTTTGTTTAGGTTATCATAATTTATATTTATTGAGATATTTAACTACAATTATTGCCCTGTACATGACTTGATATTTTTTACACCACCAACGTTAAAATTTAAACATAAAAAAAAAGAACTTTATTGACAAGAAATCATAGTATGAAAAATGATTAACATATTCCTTTTAATGAAATAATAGAAAATAAAAAGGTTATTGATGATAAATGAGTAATTTGACTTTAGAAACAAAATAAGAACAATTATTTTATTCAAGTGAGCAACGACGCAAGTTATGGAAACACACCCCAAGGTATTTGCTTAATATTACAAAAAAAAAAAAAAAAAAAATTGATATGGTTAATTCTGAACTTGTTTGGAATTGAGGCTTGATTGTTATATTGGTGCAGCATCAGCATGTTATGGAAACACACCCCAAGGTACCATTATAGCAGCAGCAAGTGATCCTCTTTGGAATAATGGTTCAATATGTGGCAAAACTTTCAATGTCACATGCACTGGTCCAACAAATCCAGTGCCACACCCTTGCACTGGCAAGAGTATTGTGGTAAAGATTGTTGATCATTGTCCTGGATGTGGTGGAACTCTAGATCTCTCTAAAGAAGCCTTCTCAACCATTGCTAATCCTGTCGCTGGCGTTATTAAGATCGACTATGTTCAGTAAGTAACGATTTCTTATATGTATCTATTCTCTTTATCGGAAATACTGAATTCAGCTGAACCATTTAACAATATGTTGTATCTGCACTGAGTATATTATTCTCTGATTTTCAGGACTTCATGAGGGCATAAAGGCGCACAAAATTCCAATCTATACTATATATAGCATGTCGAAATATATTCCATAGTGAAGTTGATTTGATCAATAATCACAATTGAATGCATGTATTTGATGAATTCTAAGAATAAAGCTCATCTTTTCCTTTTCTCTTTTTTCTATGTTGGAAAACATTGAGCATATTTTATCAAACGCTTATCACATGAAGACTGCAAGGCATGATTTTGCTTTTTTTTTTTTTTTTTACATGGGAGAGGAAGGATAAGACATAGATCATTTGGATGTCATTAGTAATCAGGATTCAGAATATCACACATTCATGATTAATCAAAGGGAAATTCAACAAACGAAAAGAAAAATATTGTTTGGGATCATTCCTTCCTTCAAATGAAATGAAAAGAGATAAAATCAAGAGGATTCACGAAATGCCTTTCCACGAATAAGTTTCAGTTACGAAACTATTCTCAACGATCTTAGCATTTCCACGAATAAGTTTCAAAAGTTACAAAAGTATTCTCAACGACCCTTAAGATCGTCATTAAATCTGTTGTTTTGACTTTTTTCATTTTTGTGCCACCAGATGAAGTCCCATTTTCCTTTTTGTTCCTCTATCGATAAAAAAAAAGCTAAAAATATACAGTTTGTTGGGTTAAAGTAGATGCATAATACTAACAATTATGCAAGGTCATTATATATACCAGAGCTCCTTAGAGCAATTGTGTTTCCAAAGCGAGCTAAAATATTATATGCAGTACTATTTTTTCAAACAAATACAGTCTTGGAACTATCCCTCTTTAGCAAAACAAAACAAAAAAAGGGTGTAAATCTTCCAAAACATGTTAAATTTGTGCCTTCTACAGCCAAACGGTCTGTAACTGCTGTCACAATTCGATATTCCCACCTTCGGAACCTTGATGGCGCATAACATTTTACTTTTTAGGCAAGCCAACGTTAGAGCATTTTAAACAAATTTTAATCAATTTCAAAAATACACATATATACAACTGAATAATAGATGACTGAAAACAAGGCAGAAGAAAGAAAGGGAAAGATATGGACATGGTAGGACCCGCCAAAGCAAGATAAGAAAGTAGAATAACATTGCAAGAAAAAAAAAATTGAGTACTATCTTTATGAAAGAATTGGTTGTAACTGTTAAGATTTTCTCTCATATAAATCCTTCTCTTAGTAGATATCGTCTTCTTCCTCAATCTTCACAGAATGATGAGTGTAAGATCTTTCATCCGAACTTTTCCTGAAAGTATACGACTCCGAACATTTCCTAATAGCAAACGACAAGTTCTAAATCTCATTTTACTATGCTCATTAAATAAAAATATACGTCGAAACATTGTGATTGAGATAAAAAGTTTTCCTCATTACAGCTTAACTCAGTCAAGCCTGTACGAGTAGTGAAGAAGTATAGAGCACTTTGGTTGGTTGTTGACCAACAAAAAACTGAGTGTGAAATGACATAAAACCCAATAATATCTCAGTACACCCCGCATCTGGAGTCACAATTCACGAGCTTCTAGAGTTTCTATATAAAGAATTTGAAATAAGTACAACTGTCTCAACTGATAGGAACAATAAATAAGGGGGAAGTGGAAGGGGACTTCAAGGTCTGCAGAAGATAGCAGATTTACCTCGAGTCTCTAAGACAAATTTGAGCTGAAATGCCTCACAGACAGTTGGGTTCAGTACCCAAATCTACACAAGAAGTGCAAAGTGTAGTATGAGTACAACCGACCTAATGTACTCCGTAAGTGTCGAGCCTAACCTCGATAAGGTAGTAGCGAGGCTATGACAGGATACACACGTAAATAAACCTATGCAGATAACAACACGCGTACAACATAACAGCAAATAAGGGCTAAACATATACTATTGGGAGGGGACATGCGAAAGAGGTACAAGATATGATAAGTACATCGGGGAATGATATCAAGAAACAGTCAATAAGCCCTTAACTAGCAGAAATATTAAACATAATGAACAAAACTGCACGGCATCATCCTTTATGGTTTTACACTTGACCTCACTATGAAACAATAATAACGGAATGACATCACCATTCGCACTTTACTCTCACTTTCAACATATATCAATAGATGCGACACACCATCACCCTTCGTGCATTAACGCTGAAAATATGGCACAACCGCACCCTTCGTCCATTAACTCTCATAATGTGGCACAACATCACCATTTGTGCACTAACACTCAAATACAGCACGACATCATCCTTCGTATATTAACACTCTCCCTTACGATATAACAATGAACATTATAACAAGAGGGAGATATAATGAACAATAACAAGCCTTACGTCAAAAATGGTTCCACAATTCCAACCTCAACTTTAGAAACAATACTCAATTATCACAGATAGTCCATAAATGGGGAAAGAACTATCAACGTAGAAATTAACAAGTCTAAGCATGAATATAATGATCAAATAAAGTACTAAATTACAAGAAACAAGTCCCACCCCCATGCTTTATCCCAACAGCAGCACATAAGTAATTGTCACCTCATATATACGTTGTCCCAACATTTAAACAAGTAGTATATAGGCAAACAAGTCCTAATCTCTCAGCTCAAGGTTAACCACAACATTTACCTCACTCTAAAGATCAACTCAAAGCTCAACTATATCTTTGACTTTCAAACAAGCCTCCGAACCAACAAAAGCTAGCAAATTACCCACCAAATGATTCAAAACAGGCTTTAGGAGTTACCTTCGATTGCAAAAGATTCAATTTAGGTCATTATTGAAAAAGTCAACAACAGTCAACTCTCGTGCGTGCTTTGTCCAAACCCGAAATTTAGACCAAAACTCGATTACCCATTAACATCCAAGTCTGGTTATGTAATTTGTTTTCTAATCCCACTTCAATTTGATGTCTAAATTCCAATTCTACAAAAATCTATAATTCCAACCAAACCCCCAATTTTCACCGTGAAAATCCAAGATTTTAGGTTGAAACCTTGTGATATGTAATAGAAGATTGAAAGAAAATAGGTTAGAATCACCTACCATTGAATTGGGGAAGAAGAGCTCTTGGGAAAATCGCCTTTAACTCAGTTTTTACCCAGCTACAGATGTCGTAATTGTGTGAAAAAGGTTGCAATTGTGAACTCCCCTCAAAATCCCAGTGATCTCAATTGCGATAAAACGATCGCAAATGCGACCCTGATGCCATCGCAAATACGGATCCTTCTTCGCAAATGCAAAAATCCTCAAAACAATGTAGAGTCGTAATTGCGACTCTGCCTTCGCAAAAACGGAATTGTCAAGTTCGGAATTGTGAACTTTACCTCGCAAATGCAAGGACCCCCTGATACACTCAAATTACACTTTATTAATTCGTGTAAGGCGGTCGATGTCAAATATAATAATACAACAAGGTTGGGGTCGAATCCCACAGGGAATAGGTGTGAAAAGGTTACTTAAATCAGTGTGTTGCCGGACTAAGATCGTAATGCTATTCGGTTAATTGTAACATGAGTGTAGCGTAGTAGTAGCAAGAGTATGAATGGAAGGTGTTTTGGAATGGCAACTAATTGAAATATTGATATGGTAATTAATGAGATTGATTAAATCAAGGTTGTGTCCCCGTTAATGAAGTGTAATGCTATCGGTGTTAATATGATATATTTCTAATGGTCGGTTCTTGGTATGCACTTGATGTCTAAGCAACTACCCAATATTTCCCAATAGTTGGATAGTAATTCCTCTTTTAAATTTTCCCAAATGTAAAAGAGTTGCAATTCATAACCATCAATATATGCCAAATAAAACCCACTTATCCCTAAACGATTTTATTAAACAAGGTGTAAGGCCTTGCGTTTTTTTGATATTTACTTCTACCAAATTCTAACCCACTTTCCCAAGCAAAGCAAGAATTTAATGGCTTGTGTTAATATTTGCAACTACCAACAATAAATGAAGAATGAGAAGTAAATAAATACCAACCAACCATTATATATATATTCAATGTTAAAGACCCATTAACATAACACCCATTTAGGGTTCACAACCTTAGTATTTAAAGTTAGCTATCCATACTAAAATACAAGGGACAAATAGTATTTAATGCCATAGATGCTTACAAAGAGAGAATATTTAATACAAAAGCTTCCATAAAGAGAGAATATTTATGTCTTGGAATGTAGTGTAAATGGTAGACAAGATGAGCCCACAAAGGCTTCATAAAACTATTTATACTGGGACAAAAATCGGGGTAAATGGACAAAATTGCCCTTTCAGGTCAGATTTGAGATCGCATTTTTGTCGCAGAACAAGAATGCGTCCGCATTTTAATCGTCCAGACTGCAGAGTAAAACCCTAGTTCCCAGATCTTCACCGCATTTCCATTATGCGGACCGCATTTGAGTTCTACGACCGCATTTTGTCTCGCATTACTGATCTTCAGTGATCTTTCTGTTTTGTTATACGGTCATTATGCGGACCGCATTTTGATTCTACGGTCGCATTTTGAACCTCATTTTCTCTTGAAATTATGCTCAGGACTCTGTTTCAGTTTGCGATCCTCTTGTCCATTATGCGGCTCGCATGTGTGATCTGCAACCGCATAGTGGACATCAGACCAGCATTTGTGCAACTTTTGCTCTTTTCTTGCCTTTTTTGCTTTTATTTCCGTCTTATTGAGTTCCGCTTTCTCATGTACTGTAGAAGTAACAAAACTACATAAGTACATATCATATTTTCATTAAAACAAGCTAAAATCTAAGCAATTAGTATGTAAATGTGTCGAAATTCTCCGGCACATCAACACCCCCAACTTAAACTCTAGCTTGTCCTCAAGTAACAAAAATAACTTGGCCTATCCTAGATTCTACTAACAAAATATGAAACCATAATGACTGCGGGTGGTGTTCATTGCTAGTCACTCAAACATACATTTACAATTGTTTTACCCTTCCAGAGAAAATGATATATACATAAATAACAAAAAATTTCAACTTGTGAATCTTGAGCCTCAGACAATGCGACAAAGATGCTACCCTCAAGTGAGCGTAGTTATATTTCACTCAAAGACCTAACATTTGCTTCGCTCCACAGTTTATGTACCCTCACTAGAAAGAATGTCCCAAACTTACCATATTTACAATGACAACACTGGGGACTTTTCACAAACATACTCACTCTAAAAAAGAACTTCAAGTGCTATAAATTTTCATACCATAAGCTTGCCCTTATTTTAATTCATCGCTTATTCAAGAGTGTCCGGTTGGAGGTCCCATAAGGACTTTTTAAGCTTGTAATGTAGGTTTAGGGAAGGGTTGGATAAATATTTGGGTACAAGTAACTTCACCCTCCTTGACACTACTCACAAGTTTCATTCTTTTTGCACTTTGATTCTCTTCAACTCACATCGCCTCATTGGCAACTAGTTCCCAATGTAGAATCACCTTACATACCTCTCCAATTTTCTTCAAGGCTCCATTATATATATATGCACATTTTTCTTTTGGAGCTTGATGGAGTTAATGTGAACATTTTGATGCATATGATCCTACACTCAATGTACAACCTTACAAAAAAAAATATTTTTGTTTATTTGTTTTTTTTTTTACTTTAGCACCACACTCCCAACTTAGGCTTTTAGCTTCATTCTCAAACTTCAAGGAAGGACAGGTTCAAAAGAGGGAATTATTTTTCAAGAAGGTCAAAGGCTTGTAATGAGTTGGTCAAAGCAAGGGTTAAAGGCTCAAATTGGGTACTAATGATATTATTTATGTACAGGTGGGCTTGAAAGGCCATAGAAGTTGAGCAATTAAGACAAAGAATGCCTAAGGTCATCCCTCCAACCAAACATACTATCTTTAGCATTGAAAAACCATCCGAGCAAGTTCTAAATGATAGAAGTATGCACAAGAATTATATACACATAAGAAACTCACACTCACATGGTACATGAACTGTTTCACACATACATCTTAAGGTTTTCGAGTCAACACTTGGTATTCAATGCTTGCATCATAGGCACGTGTTCACATAGTTGTTGTTTTTTATAAACATGCGGAAGGGTATATGCTATATACAAACATATATGCTTGATGCTATGCAATTACACCAACACAATCATCATGATTCATACTACTCTCCTTGTTCTACTATTACACCTTTGGAAAAGAACCGGGGAAAGAAAAACCAAATGGGATTTATTCATACGCACCATCAACTTATTTTTGTTGTTTTTCTTATGTTAAGGATAACATCCTATGTAAACAACACTATTATAAACATAAAGTAAACATTACTATTAACATCATTATAAAAAAAACAACTCATGTTCCAAAGTCATACCAATATATACAGACAAAAGATACACAACAATACATGAGTTTGATGATGAAACTACGGATTCCAAATCTAATAAAAAATACCCACAATGCTACTGTGCACCCCCATCTTAAAGCATGCATTGTCCCCAATGCATAAAAATAAAGATGAGTTAGAGGTGAAGCTCCCTGGGGCACATTAAGTGCTAGGAGAGGCAGTAGCGGGCTAAATACTGGAGAGGTCACCCTCAGCTGCGGGGACTGGGACTAATGGAGGCTCGGGCTGAGGAGTGGTGCCCTCAGGCTGATGAAGAATGGGAGTCTGCACAGGATCAGGAGCTGAAACTAGAGCTGGAGCTGGATCAGGAGCTAGCACTGGAGAAATGGTGCCCTCAGGTTGGCCAAGAGTAGATGATGGAAGTGCAGGAGCCTGTGAACTGCTGGCCTTACCCACTGATGATAGGGTGGGCACAGGGGCTGTATGAATGTCCTGATCTACCAACGATCTCTGGATCGCCTGCTGGATAGTTGCTCGCTCCACTGCATCACCGGCATCCTCCTCAAGAATAGCATCTGCAACTGGGGCATCTACAATCTTCTTGCCCTTATCCTGAGGGGCTTCATCAGTCGAATACCCTGAAATTTCCTCATCCTCTTCATTTGCCTCATCGTCCTCATCCTACTCAGGAGCTGGAGGTGCTGCAGTTTGGGAAGATCCAGGGGTGGGGAGGACAGAGTCAGTCATCAATGTTGAGAAGTCGAGACCCAACTCTGGGGGCGCCGAACCTGGACCATGATCATCAGCAGTGGGGAGAAGGGATGATAGGTCGAATTCCAGATTATGCATTTTTTTTATTTCGACCTTCATAGCGGCAACCTCTGTCTTGAGTGTGGGCAAACCACTCACTTCGCCCAGCTCTATCATCTCAACTCGCAGCTCAAGTTGCTGTAACTGCTTCACAAAATCTAACTGCTGCTGCTGAATGGCTGCCACAGAGGTGTGTGTGGGGTTCAAGGCCTGCTTTATAAGTCTCGGCAAGGTCTTCAGAAGTTGATCAACTTTAGCATTGGCATTCCAAGCCAATATAACAAGCTTAGAGGCAGCCGGGATGGCCATAGCAGGTTGGGAAGCAGTGGCTTAGGAAATAGGAGGTGGTGCCTCAGTGGTTGCCTGGGTCTCAATGGGATGGGACTTAGATGGCTCATCAGCAATTGGTGTCTGCCTTGGGATTACACGTGGGGTAGCATCACTAAGGTGAGTGATATCAATGACTATGACTCCTTGCCCTTTTTGTCATGAGGGTCATCAATTGGGATTCCTGCATGCTTGCATAGTGTGGTGATCAAGGAGGGGAATGGAAGTGAGGTAGCTTTTTGTGTGTCTCTGATCCTATCTCCTGATATACCACTGCCCCAACGTCTATCTTAATGCCGTCCATAATGTATGAAATGAGGATCGCCTTTTCAATGGCAATCTCTGTGTCGTTCTGAGTTGGTATCAATCTAGATGTGAGGAATGCAAGCCAATAACGCCCCTCACTTGACAGACTCTCCTTGTAGATTTTCTGGCCAGGGTTTATCCAGTTCGGGGGTTCCTTTTGCACTTATGGAAGCAATCCATCCTCTTTCATCTTCCCGGTTCTCACACTTCTTCTTATACTCTACAGTACTAGAACTCCAGTTTGGGACATATATGTCATTTATGGTCTCGGCATTGTAGATCACTGTTTGCCCTCGGACTAACACTTCATCAGTGAATTCTCTGTTTCGTTTTTTATGCTTGTTCCTCGATGCCCCATATGATGCATAGAATTCACGAACAATGGATTCATTGTATTCACCCGGTGGTTCAGTAAAAGGACTGCCAGTTCCTCTTCTTGATGTTTTCTATGATGTGAGGATAGCGCTCTTTCAACCCATTCAAACTGAGCTCCTTCTCCGGCAGGAGCTTCCGCTTTAGCAACCCCTCTTTATACCTTTCCCTGGACCCCTCTACTCCCCATCGGAGTTGAAAGTCATTGCCCTTTTTCCTCCGCGCTTCTGCCAATAAATTAATCTCAGGTGTGGGTCCATCCTCCTTAGACTGGGAGGGACGAGGTGTTTGAGGTTCCGTCCGTTGTCGCTTTGATTTGGATTGGCCGGGGGGTTTGTTTGACTATATTGTGTTTTTGCCTGGGAGCCATACCTGTACGAGGGTGAAATGTTAGTGCCCATAGCAACACAGTGAACTAAACACACAACAACAAAGATTTGAAGAAGAAGTGCAGAATGCAGTCTACTCTGCGGTCTTATAACCACAATGCGGACCGCAGAATTACCGCAGACTTGATTTGCCAAAACATGCTACTCTAAATGCGATCGTATAATTCACCGCAAAGTGAATAATGCGATCGCAGAATGACCGCATAATGAGATGCTTAATCACCTGTGTTCTGTATCACTATGCGGTAAGTATGCAAACTGCATTTTAGATATGCGACCGCAGATCGATCGCATTGTGTCATCATCCTCAGAGGACCTAGGTCTACTTCTGTGATGACAATACGGACAGCATTGCACAAATGCGGACCGCAGAATGCGTCTGATACCTGCTTTGCCCTAGTTTTCAACAATGGCGTTCCTATTTTTGTTCTACCCCACACCCCTCGTTAGTTTTAACCCATGTGTAGGTATTCTAGCAAGAATCAACTACCCAAACCCTAAGGTACACCCCCGCACAAAACATGAGATACAACAACCTAAACAACCACAATAAATTTGAGAAAGAAAAAGAAGGAAAAATACAGAAGGGGGGAAACAGAGTATTACCAGGAGAATTTACAGAGATGACAAGTGAAGCTTGAATCTGTAACAGCGGGGGCTCGATCGAGTTTCGCCTTGTCTTTTTCTGAGAGTTTTTATTTTTTTATTTTTTTCGTTCTTCTCTTTGTTTTTAATTGACTTACCTGGCATTTTTACGATGGGCCTAGCGCCGCATAACACACTATGCGACTGCATATGTGTTATGCAGTGGTTTTAGAAGTGGGCATGAGAAGGGCGGAATGCGATGCACAATGCGGTCGCAGAAGTGAAATGTGGACCGCATAGTGCACCGCTCCGCCGCATTAATGCACCATTTTGGTCAACACTCTGTTCTAGTTTGCGGTTACAATGCGGTCCGCATAGCAATAATGCGACCGCATTTCTACCGCATAATTCGCCTGGTGCATTTTTTTCAAATTTCATGCATTTTCACCAAGTGTTGAGATCTTTTTAGCCCTACACTCACACACACCTTTAATTGCTCAAATAAATCTATCTACCAAAAATTGAAAAATTCAAGGAAAGAAAAAATGTTACCACACATGGGTTGCCTCCAATGAAGCGCTTGATTTAACATTGCGGCACGACGGAGTTGAATTTCTATTGATTTTACTCAATGGTCAGGCATGGACCATCTTTGAGAGCCAGCTGCTCCACCAAATGCTTTTCACCATCAGTGCCCAAGTAATGCTTGATGCGTTGGCCATTTACCTTAAATGTACGGGATCCGTCAGTCGACTCTAATTCCACCGCTCCATAAGGAGAGACATTCACCACCTTGAATGGGCCGGACCATTTTGATTTAAGCTTGCCCAAAAACAATTTTAACCTCGAATTAAAGAGCAAGACCACATGACCTGCCTTAAACTCTCTTTCCAAGATTTTCTTATCGTGGACAAAATTTATCTGCTCTTTGTATACAACTGCAGTTTCATAAGCATGGAACTGGAATTCCTCCATTTCATTGAGTTGTGTTAACCTCAAATTTGCAGCTTCCGCCCAGTCTAAATTGAGCCTTTTCAATGCCCACATCGCTTTGTGTTCCAACTCCACGGGTAGATGACATGCTTTACCAAAAACTAACTGATAAAGAGACGTACCAATGTTAGTTTTGTAGGCCGTGCGATACGCCCACAATACATCATCCAGCTTTCTTAACCAGTCGGTCCTATTTGCATTCATAGTTTTTGCTAAGATGTTCTTGATCTCCCGGTTGGAAACCTCAACTTGACCACTTGACTGTGGATGATAGGGGGTTGCCACCTTATGCTTTACTCCATACTTCTCAAGTAACCCCGCAAAAGCCTTGTTGCAGAAATGAGATCCACCGTCATTTAGAATGGCTCTAGGTGTGCCAAACCGCGTGAATATATTTTTCTTCAAAAAGGCGGTCACACTCCTCGCCTTATTGTTTGGTAAGGAAACTGCTTCAACCCATTTGGACACATAGTCCACAGCCACCAAGATGTATTTCATTCCACAATAACTTACAAAGGGGCCCATGAAGTCGATCCCCCATACATCAAATATCTCGATCTCCATCACAAAGTGTATTGGCATTTCATGCCCTTTGGAGATTGAACCTTGTCGTTGACATTGATCTCAAGCTTTTACAATTTGGTTGGCATCATGGTAGATGGAGGGCCAATAATAACCATATTCGAGAACCTTAGCCGCCGTCTGATTTCCTCCATGATGTCCCCCAACCGGTGAATCATGGCATGCTTTGAGAATTGGCATGACTTCTTTCTGGAACACACCTTCGGATGGTACTGTCGGAACATACACGAAACAAATAGGGCTCCTCCCAATAATATTTTCGACAATCTCTCAAGAATTTGTTCTTTTTATAAGACTCCAACCCTTCCGGAATAAGATCACTCACCAAGTAGTTAGCAATGTCGGCATACCATGGAGCAAAAGTGTTGGATAGTGCCAAAATGTGCTCGTTCGGAAATGCATCATTGATTTCAAGCTCTTCTTTTGGTCTCCCTGCCTCCTCAAGTCTTGACAAATGATCCGACACTTGGTTTTGAGTTCCCTTGCGGTCGTTGACTTCAAAGTCAAATTCTTGCAACAACAAGACCCATCGAATTAACCAAGGCTTTGCATCCTTCTTTGCCATGAGGTAGCGGAGAGCCGCATGATCCGTGTACACCACCACCTTGGTTCGCAATAAATAAGCTCGAAACTTCTCAAAGGCATAAACAATGGCAAGAAGCTCTTGCTCAGTGACAGTGTAGTTCATTTGTGCCTCATTGAGTGTTTTACTTTCATAGTAGACCGGATGAAGAACTTTGTTATGATGTTGCCCAAGCATCGGTCCAATAGCTACACCACTAGCGTTACACATGAGCTCGAAAGGAAGAGTCCAATCGGGTATGACAATAATGGGTGTCGTGGTAAGCCTTGGATTTAATTCATCAAACGCCTTGAGGCACTTTTCATCAAACACAAATTTTGCATCCTTTTCAAGAAGCTTGCACATGGGGTTTGCAATCTTGGAGAATTCCTTGATGAACCGCCTGTAAAATCCGGCATGCCCCAAGAAACTTCGAACACCTTTTACCGAAGTAGGTGAAGGAAGCTTGGAAATAATCTAGATTTTCGCCCGGTCAACCTCAATGCCATGTTTTGAAATCTTATGACTCAACACGATGCCTTCATCTACCATGAAATGGAATTTCTCCCAATTCAGCATAAGATTTGTCTCCTCACATCTCTTAAGCATTTGTCTAAGATTGCTAAGACGATGCTCAAAAGAATCGCCCACTACCGAGAAGTCATCCATGAAGACCTCTAGAAAATCCTCCAGCGTGTCAGAGAAAATGGACATCATGCATATTTGAAAGGTAGCCAGAGCATTGCACAAACCAAATGGCATCCGACTAAAGGCAACGGTTCCATAGGGACAAGTGAACGTTGTTTTCTCTTGATCCTCTAATGCAATGTTTATTTGGTTGTAGCCGGAATACCCATCAAAGAAGCAATAGAATGACCTCCCCGCTAGCCGATCAAGCATTTGATCAATAAAAGGCATAGGGAAATGGTCTTTGCATGTTGCACTATTGAGCTTTCGGTAATCCATGCATACCCTCCAACCGGTCACCGTTCTTGTTGGGATGAGCTCATTTTTGTCATTTTCAATTACGATTATGCCTCCCTTCTTTGGTACACAAATACCCGCGCTAGGGTATACCACCCCGACATCCAACCACTTGAAGATTTCCTTCTTTACCACCTCTTGCATTGACGGATTCAATCGTCGTTGATGCTCCACACTTAGTTTTATGTCATTCTCCAATTGTATCTTATGTTCACAAATACCCGCGGGGATTCCTCGGATATCCGCGATTGTCCATCCAATTGCTTGCCTATGCTCTTTCAAGACTTCTAATAATTTCTCCACTTGCACATCATTCAACAAAGACGAAAAAATTACGGGTAATGTATCATTAGAGCCAAGAAATTTATACCTTAGGTATGGAGGGAGTGGTTTGAGCTCTAATTGCGGTAGCTCAATGATTGATGGCTTTGCGGGGGTGTTGCTCGATTCTCCAAGTCAAGAGAAAGCTTTTCTAGAGTATAAGTGTAGGATCCAAGACCCTCCAATGCATTTACTGACTCCATGTACCCCTCCATGTCTTCACCATCAAAATTTACCAAGATAGCCGCCAATGCCTCACCAAGGCATTGTTCTTCCATTTTTAATTCGACGGCATCTTCCACCTCATCAACAACCTCTATCACAGAAATGCTCTCATACTCATGGGGCAACTTCATACCCTTGCTTGCTTGAAATGTAACCTCTTC